>JAHPZR010056266.1:2500-12500 GCA_019787425.1 Platygyra sinensis | reverse complement strand
TTACAGAGGTAAAACAAGCAAGAAAAGTCAGGCCTGAAGTCATGTGTTCCTTAATCTACATCGCAAATCTGAGCATGTCGATGATGTGATCAGCGGCCTGGGTAGACCCACACTGGCGCCCCAAGCTCAGAATGTGTAGTTCCAGAAAATATCCATACCCCCCACCACGGAGGGAATTTCACATAAGCCTCCCCTCCTCCTCAGAATTTCCATTTTTGACCACTAAAATGATCCCCCCGACCCCTCCAGAATTTCCACTACTATTTTGTATACCCCCCATACCCTCTGGAAAAATAGTTTTGGCAAGAAAGTGTGTTAAAGTAAAAGTAAACACTCCAAACATTTAGCGATTTGCAGTGCACATAACTACTAATATTCTCGATATGATTGTATCATCAATATCTGAAGATACTCGCAGAGAAAGCATTCAGCACTTTAGTGAAACATGCTTTAAAAGAAAAGATAAAATGTTAACTTGTCAAATTACCTTCTTACATGACTAACTCAATTTGTAAATGTGGTACAATTTCCATTGAAGGACTGAAAATGAGTGTGGATGAAATTGACACCGTACTTTTACTGCAAACACGATCACCAACAGACTCGGGATGAAATCCAATTTTGCAGCAAAATTACATACAAATAGACGGAGATAAATGTAGGGATAAGAACTTCTCAAGTTTGCGAAATCGTAACATCATTTCTACCTTCATAAAGAAACTAATTTTCACGAAAGAAATCGACTTCCACCTCGAAGACTAATGCGAAAACAAACTAGGCTAGTCTTCAGTGCTTTTCGGTCCAGAAGGTGACTCCATGTGGACTGGTAGCAAGTAATGGCGGCCATCTACATGCAATGGCACGTTCTTTGCATTTGTTAGCTTCCAAAGTGCTTTTTGAAGAAAGGAAATGTATTTCAAACATAATGCGAGTCAAATACAAGTATTCAAGCTACTATTTTTCATGTGAAAGTTCTACGTAGTAGGTAAGAAAGGATTTTTGAACAGCTTTATCGACATTCAAATCCGTATTGAATCAAAGGACCTCTGGAATCTCTCTGGAAACTAACTCGATCATACAACCCCCCTCCCCTCTGGAATTTCCTGGGTCTTTGACCCCCCCTCCCCTTCGGAATTTCCAATTCCCTCCGTGGTGGGGATATGGATATTTTCTGGAACCACACAATACAAGGAGTTATATTCTGTTTTTTTTTTACTTATGTGCGAACATTCAGCGAAATGTGACCTGTGACATATACTATTACCTAACAATAAAATTGGACCACGCGAAACGTGACTCTTGCCTTGCAGCATATGGGGGTGTTGTATGTGTTGCAACAGTTGGAAGGTTTGAATTTATAAAGGTTTGTATGGGAACACAACGGTTTTGATGGAAAAGTTAATTTTGCTTACATTTGTGAATAAAATCTACTTACCCTGTTGCTGTGTTGTATTTTTTGTTGTTTGCCAGCTCCTTTGGCCGATCTAATGCGATTTCGGTGAGTTATCGTTCGGTGGGTTTCCACTGCTGAAAGAAAGACAAGGCTGCACACTGATTTCCAGAATGCCCACTGCTTGAAGCGAATAAATCCACTGAAAATAACCCTGCCGACTCAATTCCTCCATAGAATCGAAGAAGAGATGTTGAAAGTCCATATCAGTTTGCTCGCTGAGCAATTTTGTCCACAACGCCTTGGCTACGAAACATTTACATGTATTTCGAGATTGCTTCATTCGCAACTTCAAATATAGGCTGTTCCAATGAAAAGCAGACACTCTCGCAGGTATGACAAATAAAGCACGGGAGTACCTGGGGAGCATTTGGTTTGCATGTTGACAAATCGTTGCTGACTACCCCTGGTCGGGCTAATTATAGTTGCCCATTGGTTTACGTTTGCGTGTTGACAAATTGACGAAAACGACCCGCAAATGAGCAACCAAGCAGTTGGAAAACTATACTTCTGCATTATCTAAAACCAGTTGGAGGTAAATTTATCCTATGTTGCGACTATAACATAAAAACCTTGCCCATCAAGCTTCCAAGGTTTTATGAGGAATGCCTTAAATACTTCGCAGAATGCTCTGCTGCAAAGCAAGGCAGCTTACAAAACCCCACCAATCCAGATCTTTCAAAAATAATTTTATGGAATAACAAAGCTATTTGTGTGGATGGTAAGTCTGTCTATCACAATAGGTTAGCAAATATAGGCATTCTCAGAATAGGAGATCTGATTTATGAAGACAATAAACTTTTGACTAACCATCTTCAAGAATTGAATATTTCACCATTAGATGCTTTCAGACTTACTTGTGTAATTGATACTCTCCCAACTGAATGGCGCGCATTTTTAAAAACATGTAATCATTCTTTCATCGAGCCTTTCAACTCACAAAATCAAGTTCAGTTACACTTAAATGGTCAAAATGTCTTACTTGGCAAAAGCGAATCAAAGCTCATTTATAAGGAAATTTGTGATAGAAGCATTACTCCACTAACAGCTCAACTCAAATACAACGCTCAATTTGCATCCGATGAACTAGATTGGAAAAAAAATATACAGCCTACCCACATCGTGTTGCCTTAGACGCAAAATCACGCGAATTTCAATATAAACTTCTCAACAGATGTCTTGCCACGAATGTCCTCCTCATCAAAATTGGGATAATTCCATCTTCAGCTTGCTCTTTTTGTGGAGAAGCAGATGAATCTCTTGAATACCTTGTTGTTAAACTTGCCATTACACTAAGAAATTCTGGGCAGAAGTTATGAAATGGATGGGCAACCATGACATTGAAATTGAACCTCTATCTAATAAAGATATAATGTTTGGTATAATGGATTGTAATAGAGATTTTTTTGTAAACCAAATTTTGTTGATTGCGAAAAAATACATTTATTCCTGCAGATGTAACAAAACTAAACCATCCATTATGGTATTAATTGCTAGGATTAAAATGATTCACCAACTTGAAATGATGGTTGCTAAATCTTGTAACAAGTTGCCCTTCCATCTTAAAAAGTGGGGCAAGTTCATTGAAAACTAATGCAATTATAATCGTAATTATGATATTGTATTGCGCTTGTTGTTAAGATGTTTAAAAATGAATGTTTTTAATATATTTAAAGAGGTCCACCGTGTACGTGTATTGAATGTACATGTATTTGTAAGTGTATCTAACTTTCTAAGATGAAATAAAATAATAAAATACAAAAAAAAAATGTCGCTGACTACCCCTGGTCGGGCTAATTATAGTTGCCCGACATACTATGCGAACCGCGAGAGTGTCCGCTTTTCGTTAGAACATCCTATATTTGAGTTGCGAGCGAAGCAATCTCGAAATAAATGTTTCGTAGCCAAGGCGTTGTGGACCAAATTGCGCAGCGAGCAAACTGACATGGACCTTCAACATCTCTTCTTCGATTCTACGGAGGAATTGAGTCGGCAGGGTTATTTTTAGTGGATTTATTCGCTTTGAGCGGTGAGCACTCCGGAAATCAGTGTGCAGCCTTGTCTTTCTTTCAGCAGTGGAAACCCACCAAACGATAACTCGCCAAAATCGCGTTAGATCGGCCTGAGGAGCTGGCAAACAACAAAAAATGCAACACAGCAACAGGGTAAGTAGATTAATATTTTATTCACGAAATGTAAGCAAAATTAACTTTTCCAGCAAAACCGTTGCGTTCCCATACAAACCTTCCAACCATTGTAACACAACACCCCCATATGCTGCAAGGCGAGACTCACGTTTCGCGTGGTCCAATTTTATTGTTAGGTAATAGTATATGCCACAGGTCATGTTTCCCTGAACGTTCGCACATAAGTAAAAAAGAAACAGAATATAACTCCTTATATTCTGAGCTTGGGCCACCTGTGGTAGACCAAAATGATATAGGATTTTCAGGTTTTTAAAACCTCATAAAAAAATCGCTTTTTATCCAAATTGAAAATTTTTTTCACCAAAGTTCATTGTATCGAATATAGAATCAGATGGGAAATTAAAAGTATTGACAATATGGGCACTTTAAGTGAAAGTTTTAAGTATGGTAACTTGAATGAAGGGACTGTGTACTACTTATGCTACAAAGCACAGTGAAATGGGCGATTCCAGAAAATATCCATACTGTATACCACAGGCAGCTTTTTGGAGTTTTGAGGGTAAGGAATGTTCTTTGAACTGGAATTGGAGGGTTTACTAGAGGGAATGGACAAGAATGTGAAAGCACAAGCAAAATAACCACACTGCTGACTACTGCGGAAAGCAAGATGCAAGACAAGCATCAATCATTTACATGTGTTCATGTTCTGTGTTCTGATTTAGAGAAGAAAAATGATAAAATCTGGGTTTGAAAAAAAAAAAAGAATTCCCGCTTGCTCTTGGAACAAGTAGCTTCAAACTTTTGCTTGCCGTATAATTTATATTTGGTAACTTTTTGTCTGATCTTTGAGATAGTTGCATGGTAGACCACTTGCCTGATTGCTTGCCCATCAACCAAGTGAGGATGAAAAGTTGCTTGCCCAGAAGGAGAATCTACTTGTCTCCGATGACCAGAGCGCCCTTTTTTTGAGCCCTAATGCAGGATTTGCCCACACATTTATTCCTGCACTAGTTTAGTCAAAAACTAGTTGCAAACTTGAGACTGAGAAGGAAGTTCTTACTAGTAACCAAATGTTTAGTCATGAATGCATGCAATTGTGTCAGTCACAGTTTGAAGCCCTATATGGTGAACTTCTGGGAAAATGCAAAATCTTTTTCATTGTAAAAGTTGCAGGGAGTCAAATTAGGATTCCAGATGCTTGAAGTAAAAAAAAAAAATCCCAAAAGGAGGCGGTTAACAATTTTGGAATTCGGAGGGCATGGGATGGGGGAGTAAAGTATTTTGGAATGTCTAAAGACAACAGAGAGTAAGGTAATTCCTCAATATTGCATTGCGCATCTCTTCTGCGCATGATTTCTGCATAAGAAGCACGAGCAAATGAGTGCATGCACATACACAATGTAAGAACTAGAAGCAACGATGCGTGACGTCTAATTGAATTTACTCCTTGTGAAAAACAAAAATATCAAGTTACCTTTGTAACTAAAAATAACATCTCGTTCATTTGCATACAACTAGCTCACGCACTGTTTCAAACCTCAAGGCTCATCTCGTCCATAGCTAAAATCCTCAACCTAACCCACCGAATTTGCCGAAGTAAACCCAATATATGAATACTTCCTCCTCTTTTATAGAAGAATAAATATGGCCGTTCTGAACTGTATCGGGATCAAATCTTCTCATATACCATTTACCTTTAAAACAAGAAATTTGATTGGCTGTTATAGTAGACCCGATCTGATTGGTGTGACATACATACATCTCTCACTCACTCACTTACTCACTCACTCACTGATCCACTGACCCGTCCACAACATACTTGACGCGTCGACTAAGAGGTATTTTTTTTACAAAAAAATAACTCAATAAAAAATATAGGTTGCCATGCTTGTCTAAGACAAAAGGAGCGTTTATTTCACTGATGAGCCTAGGTAGTGGGAAATCTCTTACATTGTGTATGTGCATGCACTCATTTGCTCGTGCTTCTTATGCAGAAATCATGCGCAGAAGAGATGCGCAATGCAATATTGAGGAATTACCTTACTCTCTGTTGTCTTTAGACATTCCAAAATACTTTACTCCCCCATCCCATGCCCTCCGAATTCCAAAATTGTTAACCGCCTCCTTTTGGGATTTTTTTTTTTTACTTCAAGCATCTGGAATCCTAATTTGACTCCCTGCAACTTTTACAATGAAAAAGATTTTGCATTTTCCCAGAAGTTCACCATATAGGGCTTCAAACTGTGACTGACACAATTGCATGCATTCATGACTAAACATTTGGTTACTAGTAAGAACTTCCTTCTCAGTCTCAAGTTTGCAACTAGTTTTTGACTAAACTAGTGCAGGAATAAATGTGTGGGCAAATCCTGCATTAGGGCTCAAAAAAAGGGCGCTCTGGTCATCGGAGACAAGTAGATTCTCCTTCTGGGCAAGCAACTTTTCATCCTCACTTGGTTGATGGGCAAGCAATCAGGCAAGTGGTCTACCATGCAACTATCTCAAAGATCAGACAAAAAGTTACCAAATATAAATTATACGGCAAGCAAAAGTTTGAAGCTACTTGTTCCAAGAGCAAGCGGGAATTCTTTTTTTTTTTTCAAACCCAGATTTTATCATTTTTCTTCTCTAAATCAGAACACAGAACATGAACACATGTAAATGATTGATGCTTGTCTTGCATCTTGCTTTCCGCAGTAGTCAGCAGTGTGGTTATTTTGCTTGTGCTTTCACATTCTTGTCCATTCCCTCTAGTAAACCCTCCAATTCCAGTTCAAAGAACATTCCTTACCCTCAAAACTCCAAAAAGCTGCCTGTGGTATACAGTATGGATATTTTCTGGAATCGCCCATTTCACTGTGCTTTGTAGCATAAGTAGTACACAGTCCCTTCATTCAAGTTACCATACTTAAAACTTTCACTTAAAGTGCCCATATTGTCAATACTTTTAATTTCCCATCTGATTCTATATTCGATACAATGAACTTTGGTGAAAAAAATTTTCAATTTGGATAAAAAGCGATTTTTTTATGAGGTTTTAAAAACCTGAAAATCCTATATCATTTTGGTCTACCACAGGTGGCCCAAGCTCAGAATATAAGGAGTTATATTCTGTTTCTTTTTTACTTATGTGCGAACGTTCAGGGAAACATGACCT
This sequence comes from Platygyra sinensis, assembly GCA_019787425.1. Lineage (NCBI taxonomy): Eukaryota > Metazoa > Cnidaria > Anthozoa > Scleractinia > Merulinidae > Platygyra > Platygyra sinensis. Next base: position 5,746 of record JAHPZR010056266.1, on the reverse strand, counting down.
GTGGCATATACTATTACCTAACAATAAAATTGGACCACGCGAAACGTGAGTCTCGCCTTGCAGCATATGGGGGTGTTGTGTTACAATGGTTGGAAGGTTTGTATGGGAACGCAACGGTTTTGCTGGAAAAGTTAATTTTGCTTACATTTCGTGAATAAAATATTAATCTACTTACCCTGTTGCTGTGTTGCATTTTTTGTTGTTTGCCAGCTCCTCAGGCCGATCTAACGCGATTTTGGCGAGTTATCGTTTGGTGGGTTTCCACTGCTGAAAGAAAGACAAGGCTGCACACTGATTTCCGGAGTGCTCACCGCTCAAAGCGAATAAATCCACTAAAAATAACCCTGCCGACTCAATTCCTCCGTAGAATCGAAGAAGAGATGTTGAAGGTCCATGTCAGTTTGCTCGCTGCGCAATTTGGTCCACAACGCCTTGGCTACGAAACATTTATTTCGAGATTGCTTCGCTCGCAACTCAAATATAGGATGTTCTAACGAAAAGCGGACACTCTCGCGGTTCGCATAGTATGTCGGGCAACTATAATTAGCCCGACCAGGGGTAGTCAGCGACATTTTTTTTTTGTATTTTATTATTTTATTTCATCTTAGAAAGTTAGATACACTTACAAATACATGTACATTCAATACACGTACACGGTGGACCTCTTTAAATATATTAAAAACATTCATTTTTAAACATCTTAACAACAAGCGCAATACAATATCATAATTACGATTATAATTGCATTAGTTTTCAATGAACTTGCCCCACTTTTTAAGATGGAAGGGCAACTTGTTACAAGATTTAGCAACCATCATTTCAAGTTGGTGAATCATTTTAATCCTAGCAATTAATACCATAATGGATGGTTTAGTTTTGTTACATCTGCAGGAATAAATGTATTTTTTCGCAATCAACAAAATTTGGTTTACAAAAAAATCTCTATTACAATCCATTATACCAAACATTATATCTTTATTAGATAGAGGTTCAATTTCAATGTCATGGTTGCCCATCCATTTCATAACTTCTGCCCAGAATTTCTTAGTGTAATGGCAAGTTTAACAACAAGGTATTCAAGAGATTCATCTGCTTCTCCACAAAAAGAGCAAGCTGAAGATGGAATTATCCCAATTTTGATGAGGAGGACATTCGTGGCAAGACATCTGTTGAGAAGTTTATATTGAAATTCGCGTGATTTTGCGTCTAAGGCAACACGATGTGGGTAGGCTGTATATTTTTTTTCCAATCTAGTTCATCGGATGCAAATTGAGCGTTGTATTTGAGTTGAGCTGTTAGTGGAGTAATGCTTCTATCACAAATTTCCTTATAAATGAGCTTTGATTCGCTTTTGCCAAGTAAGACATTTTGACCATTTAAGTGTAACTGAACTTGATTTTGTGAGTTGAAAGGCTCGATGAAAGAATGATTACATGTTTTTAAAAATGCGCGCCATTCAGTTGGGAGAGTATCAATTACACAAGTAAGTCTGAAAGCATCTAATGGTGAAATATTCAATTCTTGAAGATGGTTAGTCAAAAGTTTATTGTCTTCATAAATCAGATCTCCTATTCTGAGAATGCCTATATTTGCTAACCTATTGTGATAGACAGACTTACCATCCACACAAATAGCTTTGTTATTCCATAAAATTATTTTTGAAAGATCTGGATTGGTGGGGTTTTGTAAGCTGCCTTGCTTTGCAGCAGAGCATTCTGCGAAGTATTTAAGGCATTCCTCATAAAACCTTGGAAGCTTGATGGGCAAGGTTTTTATGTTATAGTCGCAACATAGGATAAATTTACCTCCAACTGGTTTTAGATAATGCAGAAGTATAGTTTTCCAACTGCTTGGTTGCTCATTTGCGGGTCGTTTTCGTCAATTTGTCAACACGCAAACGTAAACCAATGGGCAACTATAATTAGCCCGACCAGGGGTAGTCAGCAACGATTTGTCAACATGCAAACCAAATGCTCCCCAGGTACTCCCGTGCTTTATTTGTCATACCTGCGAGAGTGTCTGCTTTTCATTGGAACAGCCTATATTTGAAGTTGCGAATGAAGCAATCTCGAAATACATGTAAATGTTTCGTAGCCAAGGCGTTGTGGACAAAATTGCTCAGCGAGCAAACTGATATGGACTTTCAACATCTCTTCTTCGATTCTATGGAGGAATTGAGTCGGCAGGGTTATTTTCAGTGGATTTATTCGCTTCAAGCAGTGGGCATTCTGGAAATCAGTGTGCAGCCTTGTCTTTCTTTCAGCAGTGGAAACCCACCGAACGATAACTCACCGAAATCGCATTAGATCGGCCAAAGGAGCTGGCAAACAACAAAAAATACAACACAGCAACAGGGTAAGTAGATTTTATTCACAAATGTAAGCAAAATTAACTTTTCCATCAAAACCGTTGTGTTCCCATACAAACCTTTATAAATTCAAACCTTCCAACTGTTGCAACACATACAACACCCCCATATGCTGCAAGGCAAGAGTCACGTTTCGCGTGGTCCAATTTTATTGTTAGGTAATAGTATATGTCACAGGTCACATTTCGCTGAATGTTCGCACATAAGTAAAAAAAAAACAGAATATAACTCCTTGTATTGTGTGGTTCCAGAAAATATCCATATCCCCACCACGGAGGGAATTGGAAATTCCGAAGGGGAGGGGGGGTCAAAGACCCAGGAAATTCCAGAGGGGAGGGGGGTTGTATGATCGAGTTAGTTTCCAGAGAGATTCCAGAGGTCCTTTGATTCAATACGGATTTGAATGTCGATAAAGCTGTTCAAAAATCCTTTCTTACCTACTACGTAGAACTTTCACATGAAAAATAGTAGCTTGAATACTTGTATTTGACTCGCATTATGTTTGAAATACATTTCCTTTCTTCAAAAAGCACTTTGGAAGCTAACAAATGCAAAGAACGTGCCATTGCATGTAGATGGCCGCCATTACTTGCTACCAGTCCACATGGAGTCACCTTCTGGACCGAAAAGCACTGAAGACTAGCCTAGTTTGTTTTCGCATTAGTCTTCGAGGTGGAAGTCGATTTCTTTCGTGAAAATTAGTTTCTTTATGAAGGTAGAAATGATGTTACGATTTCGCAAACTTGAGAAGTTCTTATCCCTACATTTATCTCCGTCTATTTGTATGTAATTTTGCTGCAAAATTGGATTTCATCCCGAGTCTGTTGGTGATCGTGTTTGCAGTAAAAGTACGGTGTCAATTTCATCCACACTCATTT
>JAHPZR010056265.1:0-72716 GCA_019787425.1 Platygyra sinensis | reverse complement strand
ATCAAGCCTCGAGCTCAGATTAAGCTATTGCTTTAGGAAAGTGAACTAGTCAGTGGGGGTAGTGAAGCTATTAGAAAGTTATCAGATAAATACATTGTCCCCAAAAAGCTTGTAGCAGAGTATGCTGAACACCTTGCCCAGATAAAAATACGCAAGGACAAGAGGAAAGAGGAGACTGACAGGAAGCGAACGGAACGGCTGAACCGGGAGTACAATGACATTAACTGGGTTGGACTGTACAACTCCGATAAGCTGTCGTCCTTGAGGGTGGACGGGCTATCCTTGTACTTTTCCCATCACAAGATCACCTTCAAAGGGAAAAAAGCTGAAAAGGTCGCATTGATCAAAGCGCACATTGGCATGTTGTTTTACGATTCCTGAATGGAGTGTCAACAACCTCGGCAGCTCCCGCTTAGAAATGTGCTGTAGCAAGTGACTTCATCACTTTCCGAGGTGGAAACTGACTCGAAAAGTGATGTAGTACATTGAGTTCTCAAGTAGTTCATGTAACGAATTATCACCGGAGACTGATTTTATACCAGAACCACACGCACAAACATTACCGCCGCAAAATATGGACGAAAACGGGCACGACAGAGACAATTACGTTAGTTGGGACAAGATAGCTTTTTGACATAATATTTTGACACCTGTATAAAATAATTTAGATTAATTTTGACTGGTAGCTTTGCTAGTATATGCAAGTTTTAGGTTTCTTTACACTTTGCCTGTTTGTTCACGAATAAAAGTCAACTAACCGACATGGAGTATTTTTTTCCTTGGCAAAAAAACCTATGACCCTCTCCTGGTTGCATATAAAACAGGTTTGACCCCCCCCCCCCCCCCCAATTTGTAAAATAATTACTAATGACCCTCCCCTCCGAAGCCCCGGCCCACCCCCTCCAATTAAAAACGTACCTTCCCTAAGAAGACAATTTTTCAATGGAGTGTCCACTCCAGAGGGTTTGTCTAAAACGATATTACGAGAACGTGACCTTTAACTCGGAGAGATGTTTTAATTCTGAAGTAAACCTTATCTGACATCGCGTTGAAAGTTTGTTTTCTGTTGCTGTGTTCTTGCAATTGGGTCGTAAAAGGGCTGAGCCATAAGCATATGTAACTATCATATTTACAGCCACGTTTCATCGGGGAACGATCGATATCATCGACCTTTCTTGTTTTCCAATTCCTATATTTAACCACCCCTTAATTTCATTTGATGAAAACTATTTTTAAAAATGATGCCAACGGTGACATCTGAGTTCGTCATCTGTTCTCGAGCGAAATACTTGCTGGCGCGCATGGCCTGGACTGCATTCCACAACAAGGCGGAAGATAGATTTGGGAGAGATTCTGGTTAACGAACGTCGCAATTTCTATCTTTCCTTGGCTGGAAAGCTGAGACACTATGTTATGTCTAGCATGCTCAGAACAAAAGCAACAACTTACTATATTTCTTTCTACTTCTTGACAGCTTGTATGTGTTGGAAAGAACGGTTTGCTGGTGGCTTTCCAAATTTCAGGGTTGTTGTTTTGAAAAAAAATCACTCTTGTAACATGTAGTAAACTTCACAGTACTGATAAAAGTTCTTTTCTAGACAACACCTGCGAAATAGTTGTGATTTGGCTTTCAAGTGCGTGCGACTTTCCCAAGTTTTCCTGCGCCGTTTGTAGGCAGGTATGTTTTGCCGTGCTGAAACTTCATACGTACCGGCCACGTGTAGTAGTGTTTTCCCGCGCAAAACGGATTCATACCTTTACAACTGTTGCGTGTTTTTCAGTCCTTCAGTTATGTTTCCCGCGATTGCCACTGGTCAGTACTGCATGTGTTTGCTTCAAGTTCTGATTGTTTTTCTATAAACTATTCTTGTTGCCGCCGTAGGTCAGCCTAGCTGTGATTGGCTCGATTTGAAACTGCTCTAGGAAAGGGAGTCTGAGAACTATTATTGTTATTATTATCATTATCATTATTGTTGTTGTTATTATTATTGTTATTGTTATTGTTATTGTTGTTGCTGTATTTGTTGTTATTGTTGTTGTTGTTATTGTTGCTGTTGTTATTATTGTCATTGTTATTTTGCATGGTGGCATAAGTTGCAACGTGAGTGCGGTGCATGCGCGAGAATTTTAAAATACTTTCACAGTCAGCTTTAATTTTTATTTAACAAATGAAGAAGCCTAAGCCGTGTATTACACTGTGATAAAACACGACGGTCATTTGAGAACACGAGGGAAATGTAGAAAACACGAGCCGCAGGCCAGTGTTTTCTACATTTCTCGAGTGTTCTCAAATGACCAAAGTATCTATCTATCTATCTCTGACCAGAGTGCTTTATCACAGTGTAATACACGGCTTAGGCTTCTTCATTTGCTTTAACTCTGATAAAACATGGGTTTTTGACCAATCAGAGCGCGCGCAGGGTCCTATCTATATTTTAATGTTGTATATTTGTCAAGTTTTCCGAGACCAGTTGACAAAACTTTTTTTTTGCATAAAAGTTCATGAAACGAATTTATTTTGCCGAAATTTAAATTTCTAGACTTACATCAAGACTCGTGGTTTCCTCTACAAATTTAAATTTCGGCAAAATACCTCGAGGCCGAAAATTCTGTGCGCTATTAAAATCTTACGAACTTACATTTTTCTTGCTTGCGCGTTAGAAACAATATAAGACAGCAGATATTCTTGAAATTCGTTAGCTTAAAAAGCACAAGTGAAATCTTCCTCTCGAGCCACTATGTGTTTCAGAAGAGTTATTGCATTATTTGAACGTGCCACGACTGTCCACAACAGCGCCACGAATCCTCGACCGAGTTTATAAAAGAATAGTTTGCGCGCTGTCAAATTAAAAAGCTTTGGGGTTTGTATCTATTGTGTTTATGTTTCGTATCAAAGGAATTATCGTCCAAACATTCCATTCTTCAATTATACAACAAAAGAACAGAGAGCGTGTTTATTGTTTCTCTTGAAAATGCCAATTATAACTTGCTCCATCGCGCCATTGTTATTGACAAGCGCAACAAAGCGCAACTAGAAAAGCCTGATTAGCATACTTTGGCTAAAGTGTTCTCAAGAAGTAAGTTTGACCTCTAATTAATTGAAAACAGTTTGTTGTGTGATTTGTGTACAGAGTACTGTATTTGTCACAAATCCAAATTCACTCTGTTTGGGTTGCAGTCTTAACTTGCAGAGAGGCTTGTTTGCAGGGTTTAGCTCTCGACAACGCCCAGAAATCTAAGATGTTCCTTTGATAATCTGTTCCTGTGTCAGATCAGAGTTCATTTGTTGCTATTCCGGGCAAAATAAAACAGTATCTGTTCAGGTGTTAGCTTAAAATGGGACTTAACACCCTTAATCTTCGCTTTCAGCTACTCCACAAACTGTAGAGCAATGCATGCTCTGAGCAACGGGGTGCAAGCTAAACGGGGGGCGAAAATAGCGACATATTTTTCTTTCGTTTTGTGTGACATTTGTTCCGTTTTTGTGATGGTCAAATTGACTTTCGTCTATCCAATCGAAATCTGCTATAAAGGTGTTGACCTGAGTCCGCTTTTTATGTGTAGATTAAATCTAATCTTGTCAGACTTGATGGCGAAATTGGACGTTATCCCAGCTTACAGATTGGCCGAAAATTCCTTTCCCGCGCCAAAGGCTCGCCTGCCGGTATTGGAAGTTTCCTAAAGAGGAGCTATTAAGAAAGTATTCGCACAGCTGCAAATTCGAGAGTCAAGTGATACAGACGCGCGTTGAAATGTTTACCCCGGTCCATTACAAATTTCGTCAGAGCTGTCAACCTTTTTTCCGTAGTCGCATCGAACAATCTAAACCAATCAGGTTGAGATCTTTTCTTCAGCCCCCACCGAAGCGTGTCGGAATTGTTTTGCTATCTTTGACGTTTAAGTCAGTCGTCTGTGTTTGCTAGTCGCGTTGCGTGTTCATGTTTTTACAGCAGTCGTTTTGCGAGCGTGATCGCGCATCATCGCTAATTGGAGCTCATAATTGATGTGGTTTAGTTTACGTCTTTGCGATCATACCGTGCTTTTGGGCTCACAGAAGCTACCATGAGCTCAGGTAAAAACAGATGATTTCGAGTCTCGCGTTATTTCGTCGCTTGAGGCTTTCTGAGTGTCGCGAGGACAGCTGTGCTACGATCCCGGGTTTGCCTCTGTTCTGTGCGCAGCGGTGTATTTCAACTTGATGCCGTTCTCAATCAGATTATTGTCTTTCAGGGCTCAAGGGGAAACTTTTTGGTGGCGTCAAAGTCAAAAGGGCCCGCTCGTTTTCTGGCAGAGAAAAACAGAAATGGTCCGCGACGAAGGAACCAAAAGACGGTGAGTCCATTTAGAATCGGAAGTCTGCAGTTTAGAGTAATGACTTTCAGGAATTTTTCATTGTCTTTCATTTAATCATTTAGCGCTTTGGCTTCATTTCTATGGATTTATTTTCGGTAATTTCACGCGTTGTAGTCCATGGTTATTGTTGTGACTTTTTTCTCACTCGGTCAGTCGAGGTATCCGGTTGAATCACATTTACGAACGATTTTTACAACAATAAAGAAAAAAAAATTGATAACGCCCAAGCTTATGGAATACGCACACAGACTGTGCCGCGCGTTCTTTGACGGGTTTTAGCTGCCTCTGGAAGTGATCGGCGGCTTAGTTAAATCTTTTTTGGCTATTTAGATAAACGAAGGAATTCATCTCTCCGTCACGTACTCTCTGAATCTTTCCTAAGTCAATTTAAATATTGTTAAAGGTTACTCGTGTGTGTATTGTCTTGATCTTACCTGTGACTTGCGGTAAATGTAACAAAGCCGCGGTCAAGCTTAATGAACGGGTCCTTAAAAATGCACAGCCAATTTTAGCAAATCTGTTTACTGGCAACGATTTTTCACATTCCTCCTGAATGAATTCTTTATTTTTAGCAAATTCAGCCGTTGTTCTTCAATTTTTAAGCACTGACAAGTCGTTTTGAAAGTGAGTTTGAACTGTGTTGTTTAGAACAGATCCACGCGCGTTTTGTTTATATATATTTGTCGTGTTTGTCTCGCGCGTGATCTTTGCATCTGTGGCTCTTCTAAGCGCATTGTCCTGTATCTAAACCGTCCTTACCGAGAAGCAGCTAAGCGCTTTAACTGAATGACCTTGCAGCTAAACAGTACGAGAGATACCGTAAACATGGCAGACAAAAAAACTGCTTGGAGGAGGTGCATGAACAATGGCTGCTCTTCTTGTGTTATTGTTCAGAGGACTGTATAAATCTCTAAGATAACACTGGTGACAATACAGTACAATAAATCTTTTCGTCTCTTTGACGTGGTCTCTGCTTGGCAGTGGCTTGTTTTAAAAGGAACATCTACACTCCCACTTACTTGTAAACCTGTCCGTGGGAGTGTAGAGACCGGTAGCTACGGAGACCGCGGGATGAGAAGAAAAAGCGAGGGAGGTATGACTCGAGTTTCCAGTAGCAATTGTTTTCCCTTTTAGGCTTAAGACAGCTGTTATTAAGCTGAGGGCTAGTCTTGACAGTTCTGTCCATTTATGGAGGGCTTTCGAAGTTTTTTTGACCCACTATTGAAGTAAAAGCCTGAAATGTGCAAGTGGTTCGTGCTAATTGGCTTTAATCTTTAACACCCCGTAAACGAGTTGTCAATTTCGTGTTGATTTCTGCGTCGCATCAGAAATGCATGTTTTTGTCCCACGGTAACTGGTGCGAGGGTTTTTATCAGATTAAGATATCAAAATTACAAAGAACCTGCCCACAAAGGTAGAGTACGTTTGTACCTTGTGTATACGGATATGCGATCGGTTGTTTGACCGCGTGAGTCCAACGTAAATATTGCCGCGTCAAAACGCGTTCACAGAACGGTTTCAAAAGTTGCGCGGCTGCAACGATCGCGTCGAGCCAGTGTCTAGCCGTAAGCGCTTTACAACATGGCTACCCAAACAGCGGAGTGATGTGGCAGTTTCCGAGTGATGGGAGATAGCCAGACCTTTCTCGTACGCTACACTAAAAGGCAAAAGTGTAAGTGGTTTCCAGTTTGAACTCTGGTAATTACTTCTAAGTTGACGAGAAACTGCATTCGCTGATTGTAGCAGATGTTTTGATGAGAGTACGCGGGGGCCGCTTGGCGCAATGTTTTCGTTCGCGGAGAGTATTAATCTTTCGGCTTCCGCGCCAAATTGATCACAGAAATTTTCGCTTTTAATTCATGTGGCTGTAATTAAAGCAATAGATCACTAGTATCCGTCGACAGATTTAACGTGGTGGATCTTAGTGGATACAGCCGCGGTGAAACGTCGGCTCTGCGATGAAATTTAATTTATAAGTACTTCTCGCCGATCGTTTGTAGCGTCGTTTTTAGACAACCACGCATTTAAACACAGGGAAATCATAGCAGAAATGTCAGTTCGCATTTTTTTTCTTATTATTTCATGGCTGTTTAACCGCTTGTAAACGGTTTTCCTTCCTTTCGTTCACCTAGTCATCGCGCCGTCACAATCGACTTTTGGCATAAGTTCTTCACACTGGCAGGTTTGGTAGCATAATTGATATTTACCTCGGTATAGAGAAATTTTCACCATGTAGTTTATTCACTGCTTCGGGAAACGTTCTAAATCGCGTGCGTTTTCTTCGTTTAACCACAGCACAAATCATAGACTTCGAATTTTTGATTGAAATTTAATCGGACAAGTTACATTTTCTGTGAAACCAGTATCTAACAAACAAATTTACATACGTTGTAAGACATGCGATAATTAAACTGCTGAAACGTATGCTCGTAAATTCACTCCGTAAGTTATCGAGAAGCTGAGAAGACCGCCATTTTTGTTGTTTCTGCACCACGCTGAGAGTAGAATTTTCATAACCCTTCCCGCACAACATGTCGTATACACGAATGTGCGTACGAATGTTTTGCCTTCATTGTCGAATTTTCCTGCAGCAGAATTCTATGTTAATCAAGGTTTCATCGAAAACAATGAAATCGCATTTTTCTGGGCTAGTTGAGAGAGGCACAGACCTTTGTTTAAAAGCGGTTATAAGCGAGAATGTAATTATAGTTCTACCAAAAAGTTTCGTTTTGGATGCTTGGTTACTCGATGAAGCGAATTTAATTTGACAACAAACTTACTGTATGTTCGTGTTCGCTTTTTTTTTTTGTTTTATGATAATAAATGTCCCACTGTGGAATTTATACGCGGGTGGTTAGAATACAGCGCCCCATGTTACTGTGATCGCGAAAACATTCACAGATAAATTGAATTTATGTTACTCGAAAGCAATCGTCGCCTTCCAAAACTTATGTTTACTGTTTTCGACGAAATGCGTCAATTGAAATAGCTAGCTCGAGCCAAACCGCACGCTTCCATTAAGTTGCCAGTTTCGTGTTTGTTTTGAAATCTTAATTGAATTTTTGCTGCTTCTTTTGTGCTATAAAGATAAAGATCTTTTACAAAATTATAATAAAAAAGTACGTTGTTGGATAGCGATGGCATTTTAGTTTGTTCGAAAACTATTGGCAGTGTTAGCTTTGTCCTTTTCTGGAGACAATGTGGCATTAATTTATTTACAAGAGCCTTGCTATTAGGGATTGTGGTTTTTTTTTGTATATTGAACAATTTTGATTCTGCTTCCTTTCAAATTACTGATATCCTGTTGTTTTGCCGTGAACTAAACGTTTTCCGATGTACAATTAAGCTTTTTTGAGGAAATGATAAACGAAAATCCAGAAATTTGTTTACTTGTAGCATCCCTGTGTCCATGGTCACAAATTTCCTTGTATAGCTCTTAAAAGCATGTTGGAATGTCGCTGTTTGCAAACAGTGTTTATTATGTCTAGTATTTCAACTTTTTGTGATAATATATTGATATTTAATTTTTAATCAACAAAAGCCTTTTAGGAGTAAATATATACCAGTACATAGTTAAATCATGTATGCATGTCATCCTGTATTATAAATTGATATATTTTTTCTAAACAAGTTCTGTTCGATGCACTGTGGCAGAAAATTATTTTGAAGAGATTTGTTACCTGTCTGGGTGGGAATTTATTTTAAATGCTCAACTAAACTTAAGTGGATTAGACAGACCTTTCACATTGGGGAGATTTAATTATTATATCTTCAGACTTGATATTTAAAAGAGCTTTGTATTCTGGTTAATTCTTTAAGCTTCGGATGATGTTTTTAGCCACTGTTTGACCTACTCCTGGTTTAAAATAACTTTTTCTCATTGGTATTGAGTTTCATTAGGTCAAGCATTCTTGCGTGTTCTTGCTTTTTGTTCAGTAATTACATTCTTGACACTGAAGAAGTAGAGAATATTGAAGAAATACATCGCTCGGCATGGTGTTGCTCGAGTGAAGCTTTAGTTGTTATTGTGATCTGTTTCAGTGCAGTCCTATGTTACGACCATTTGCTTTCATCCATATTTTTCCTATTTATTTATTTGTTGATTGTTGATTACTTAATTTAACATTTCTAATACTTTTTTATTTCATTTATTTATTCTACTATTTGTTTGTTTGCTCAAAACAACAAAAATGCAATTCCTTCTTATCTCTGCATTTCTTCTGTTCTTGAATTCTACTCTGTGCTGTTACTTAAAAGAGATAAATGAGTATAATTATCATTTAAACTTATAATTATGGGGATCAGGTTCACTTTATCTTCCATTTCTTCCTTGGAAGTTAATTAATCATATTTAACTCATGAAATATAGTTTTACTTTTCTAAGTTGTCCATCATATACTCCTCACTATCATTGGAAGCGATTTATATGATGGAAGTGAAATATTGATCACGGGTAAAATAAGAGTTATAGTTGTGTTGACTTGCTACTTAATCATAGAAGGGAATGGTTTTTTTCTCTTTATGTCAGAAATATAGTTACCTTATCAACAGAATTTAATCTTAGTAAAATAGTCCAGTTGTATTGTTTTTATTGTGATGTGAACATGGATAATTCACATGTAACATTGACTTTTTAATAAATGTTTTTATAGTTGCATTTATTTAGTGAATTTATTAGTGATTGATCTCCAATTTTCATTCTTTAAATCATTGCCAGTACATTTAATCTGTTTTTAATTAACACATTGATCAAATGAATGTATAATGACAATGATTTCATTACAGTTTTAAAAGTGAAGACAATACATATTGGTTTTCACAGTCAAAAAACCGATTTGAACCAAATTTCTAAAGTGACATATGAGAAAACTTTCAAGATAGTCATACAAGGCAACCAAGATCATTCTCATTTTTCCGTGGTCAGACCCTTGAAGAAACCTCTGAATGGTCAGTGTTCCAGAATTGTTGAATTTGCCTGTGATGTACTCTATATTTATTTATCTGAACCTCTAAAAGTGAAAGTAAAACAAAAAAGAAAAACAAATTTTCCTAGACCAAAACTGCATTTGCTGGGAAAAGCTTCAGTTCATCATTATTGGCAATGCACAGCTTAAAATGTAAGTTAACTTTTATTAACTTCCCTCATGAAATGTGTCCCTTTGTTGTAATACTTTTTTTCTAAAATTTGGATACTTTGGACACTTTTATTTGTCAGTTTCTAGAAATTGTGAATATTTTTTTAGCTTTTATTGTTGTATTCAATTTTTCAACTTATTCATTCTATTTTGATTAATTTTAAAATCAAGCCACCATGTATAATTAATGAAATCTAAGTATGTAAATAGCTGTGTCATGGTCGTCAAGACAGACGGGAGCTTTAATATCTTCTTTCTGATGTCCTCACACAACAGCGTTCTCGATTCTGGTCTCTGTACCATGTAGAAAGAACAGAACTTACAGTGAACTATAAAGGGCTGAATAAGAATTATTTTTTTCCTTCCTATCAAATATCTAACTCAACCTATGCTCATTATGTTATTTGTGTATTTGGATATTTTACCATTCTTGGCCACCTGTGATGCTTTTTTGATTCTTTGAACATTCATCTATCCTTCAGTTCCTATAGGCAAATTCACTTCAGTTATTGTTTCTCAGATAAAGATTCGAGTTGTTCAATGTCGCCACCTTATCTTGTGGGTCAGACATTGCAAAATTGTCTTGAGACGTAAACATTACTGTTTTGAAGACCCTACACTTCAATTTTCACCTAGCTGCCATGGATCCATATGGGAAGTAACAACCTTGAAAGATTTTCTTTCTAGCAAATCTTTCAAACCTTGTTAACAAAATTTCTCAACAAATATTTTTGTTTCATTTGGTTATTGACCTTCTCAATCTTGTGATCTATCTCTCTTAAATTGTACAAATGTCCGAATCAGAAATATTAACTGACATGGTGTCATTCTTTGCAGACACAGCTACCACTGTCAGTGATTCCGAGGCTAAAAACCATGCACGTCGGCCAAGAAGACGCACCACAGGAGGTTCACAGGTCGGAGAGGAGGTGGAAAAGGCAAAGAGATTACAAGGTCAGGGGAATTCCAGTGAACCTGATGCCCAATCCACGCAGACTCTTTCTCGCCAGCAGATCATTGCCATGGTGAAGAAACGGTTTGGTCTGAAACCAGGAGAAGAGAATGTTAACAAGCCAAATGGAATTCCAGATGAGGCACCGGTAAACTATTTTTCATTTATCTTGTTCCTATAGAAGGGTAATGATAGAAATATAGAAGTTAGTTGAAGAATAATGCTGTAGTAAAAATCATCAGTCTTGAAAATTGAGAACAATTCAGAGCTCTGGTCTTGTGTTGACAGAAACGACAAGTGTCAATGGATTTCTGCTTTTATAGTACTACGCAATGTGAGTGGTTTCAATGACCAGATTAAATTTAGCAAGTTTTGTATCATCTTTAAGTGCTGACTCTTCTGATTTGCTGGGAGTTAAATGTTTTTTCTTATTACAGTCTGTAAAAGCAAACATTTTTGTAACTTTGAGTTCTGGATAGTCGTTTAACCCTTTCACTCCCAAGGGGTCTCCCTTTGACGAGTAAAATCGTCTGGCGTTAGACAGAGTAAAATCTATTAAGTCACTCTTGGGAGTGAAAGGGTTAAATGATAATTTTTCAAAAAGCCATGTAGATTTTTATTCCTGCACATATTTGTTAATTTTTTTCGGTGACACAAATCTCCAGGTCTTGAATAGTCTTTCATTATTAACACCATATATGGCTTGTATATGTTTGTTATTGAGTGGGATTAGGACTAAGCTGTTCTTGATTAAAATGCACTACTTTTGTCTCTCGAAAAACTAGTGTATGTAAATGTCTCAGTGTGGGTCTTCAAATATAATATGTTGTCACTTCAAGACTCTCCCTTAAAATTTTTGCTGCGTACAAAAAGTTTCTCTCTCTTTTGTAATGGATTTAATGCATGTCATGTGCAGTGTCAGGGTATGTTTATACACACCATACTTCTATGTAGTAGGTAATCTCAGTGTATAAACTAGCATGCAAAATCTATAAGTGAAAAGCTTTTTCTTTCTTTAGACAGATCTTGTCAACATACATAGTCTGCTGCAAACAGTGAAACAAAAGATGCATCTGATAGTTAAGGGCTATTTGATTTTCCTTCCATCAAGCTGCTATATTTTTAAACCATTACTAACCTATCAAGCAAATTGCATTTCATAGTCTTGCCTGTTTCATGTTTAGTAAAAATCGACTTTGTGCAAGCTGGCCTTTGTGTTTTACATAGCAGTTTTGCCTTCCCAATATAATTTTTCTTTGGCTGTATGTAGATAGACAAATGTTATTTATCTTTGGAACACTCTTGAAGCTCTGTAGACAGACAGAAGTATTGTCTGTTCTAGACTAGTGAACATTATTTCAAAAGTGTCATGGTAAGATCTGTCATCAACAAATGATCATGGCAGATGGCTAAAAATGTAGTTTTTTTTTTTTCTTATCTCGTTGCACAGTATTTTATTTAAATTATCAGTGAGATAAATCTTTGCCACTGTATTTGACTCTACTCCAATGGTTCATCATCAAGACCCTGCACATGATGACTAAGGTTACTAGAAATTGTGTGAATTCAATAAATAATTTAATATTTGCTTTTTAATTCCCTATGCTGCAGGTGTAGAACTAAATACACTGGACTTTCAGTTAAGCTATAAAACTGTGTAGCTCTGATTTACTTTCTTGAAGCTTTCTTATTTAAATTAAATAATCTATTTGCTTTGAGATTTTTAAAGAATTAAGAATTAAGTACAGCTAAAATTGCATCTTAAACAAGGTTTGAAAAAACAATTTATTGTGTGAAACAATTCAGTTGGGCCTTGGTAGTTCAAACTCAGGCATTTGCAGTATTTTGAAATCAGAGACATTCCCTTGGATTTGCCCTTCAGTCATTTACAATTAGATACTTTGAACTCTTACTATTTCAAAAAATATTTAGTTTCTCTGGCTGTGATTCAACTGTATCTTTGAACAGTTGTAACAATGTGCCAGCAGTGGCCGCCAAAATGCAAGAGTTTAGGAACATTATAAAAGCACACTAGTTGTTTCTTTTAATAAGAAAATTGCTGGAGGTCTATACACCCAATTAAGGATGATGGATATGTGCATGTGGTGAAAATCAAGTCGATATCAGGAATTTTGTGGAGACCAGTAAACAAAAAGAAAGTAAGTTAAAAGTAAACTAAATTTTTAGCCATCTGCCATGAGTATTTATAATCACCGACTTTCTTTTGACACTTAAAATAATACTCACTGTTACAGACAGTCGTTCTGACTGTCTACAGAGCTTCAAAGAGTATTCTTAGGATTAACCCCTTGACTGCCAAGGGGCTTCCCTTTGGCGAGTAAAATCTATAAATACGTCCTTGGCAGTGAAGGGGTTAAGGGAGGTAGTTTTTTAACCCCTTCACTGCCAAGGGGCTTCCCTTTGGCGAGTAAAATCGTATGTTGTTAGACAGAGTAAAATCTATAAGTACGTCCTTGGCAGTGAAACAGTTAATAAAAATCTGCCTGTATCCAAAGAAAAAATAAGAAGGCCATAGTGATATACATGACTCAAAAGGGTAATTTCTATTAAACACGAAACAAGCAAGGCCAAAAAATGTTCTTTGCACAATTGGTTAGTGATGGCTTGAAAATCTAGTACTTTCATGAAAGGGAAAACTTATGGTCTTCTTTTTAAAACCCTCGGAAAATGCTGTCAAAAGTATTAACACTCCACACTAACAGAAGTTTCCGACGTGTTTCCTTGATCTCTGGAAGAAATAAAATATTATGAACTTTTCATGGCTTTGCATAAGCTTCTTTATAAGGAGATCACCAGTTACTGTCATCACTAACATTTGCAGTTGCAAATACTTTTAACTTGTTGAAAGAAAACCATTATTGTTTGGTTTACTGTTGTATTTCCTGTTTCCTGTTTTTGTCTGGATGAGTTTTTAACATGAGCCTCATTGCATCTTGGGTGACACTTCCAACATCATTGACTTTAAATAAATTATTACTATTACTTACCACTATTACTATCTAGTGATAATTTGAAAAAGGTTTAAGAATAACTTAAGGTATCAGTGTACCCCAAATTTGATCATTTTTCAAAAAAATTGTTTTTCGCTTTTTCAGATAGATATTATTTCAATCTTTCATTTAAAGAAAATTCTATGAAAAAAGATTGATTCTAAGCAAAGTTATTAACGGAAAACGTTTCTTTCCATTAATTATCTCTAATTGAAAGTTGTCAACACCCTGTCGACACTTTGTCACGAGAGCAAATTTGAATTAAAAGCTCGCGTGACAGACGCGATGTTGTTCGATTTGTCGATGTCCTACTTCGAGTATTTATAGACTATAAATTTAATAGCCTATATCTATCCCATGTCATCGATGAAAAAACGAAAAAGTCCTTGTCCTTTTGCTAGTGCGAAGTTCTCAAGAAACCTTCAAAGAGGAAAAAGGGTTCAATTTCATTCGTGGGGGAGCGAGCGGATGAGTTTGCGGCTAGTGATCAAGAACAAAATCGATGGGAGAACGATACCGTTAGTGCTAGCCGGGCGAAAACTGAAGGCAAAGGCAAAGACGAACCCGCAGAACCGGGCTCACAAAAGTCATGGCAAAAGTTGGTCGAACAACTGTTGCCGACGATCGCCTGCAAGAACAATGATCTCTTGAAATCAGTTTCTTGTCGGTTTTGTCACGCAGATGTGACTTTCTTGGAGAATGTTTCTGTAAGATTCGGGCTTGGTTCATGTTGGATCGTGTCCTGTCAAAACGAGGATTGTCTGTCGAGGACTTATCTCATTACACTGGAAGAACGCCCTAAAGTATATTTTCCTTCATATCTCAAAACGAAAATTTTAGCGAAAAAAGCGCACATTTTGAGTTCGTTTCCGGCGAATTTTCAACGTTTTTCGCTGAAATTTGGAGAGAACGTTGTCCGATAATCAGACAAAAAAACGGTGTCGGGGAATTTTTATTTTTTGCTTCTCTCAAAAGTTATGGCTATTTTAGTGAAGAGAATGCATGTTTTTTAACCTTTCAAAGTTTAACTGCGTGTCAGAAACAAACCAGACAAGTAATCAAAATTTCCCGACACCGTTTTTTAGAGAAAG
The DNA here is from genome assembly GCA_019787425.1 of Platygyra sinensis. Taxonomy (NCBI): domain Eukaryota; kingdom Metazoa; phylum Cnidaria; class Anthozoa; order Scleractinia; family Merulinidae; genus Platygyra; species Platygyra sinensis. The sequence goes on along the minus strand of JAHPZR010056265.1, from coordinate 58,174 downwards.
GTGTCAAGAAGACATAGCGATATTAATCGCGTTCTCCCGCTCAAATCGGACCGGAAACGAACTTGATTAGTGAACCTCTGTACTTCGAGAAATAACGCGCTATATTCGGGAAACCTTAATATTTTTTACGTTAGTGAATAAACCGTCGTAATCTACAATTATTAAGCTTTCAGAAAATATATACTTTAGTAGGGTTTGCGTCAACCGTCCGACCGTAAAGCGGCGCCAAAGAATGATGGTCATTTGGGGTACACTGATACCTTAACTGTACAGTGTCCTTGTAAATATGGTTGCCTTTTCGTAGGCTGTACCTCCACCCCCAGCTTCATCTCCAAAGCAAAAAAGATATGAGCTGTTGTTGGACAAACCAGGGACATATCCAACAATGCCCAGAAAAGAAGAAAACCATGTGCCTCACACTAGCTCAACACCAGGTAAAATTGATGTCCAATTTAGCTAAATCTCTCTTAATGGACAGTTGCTATCCAGGGACACCTCCTGTGAACAGATACTGAGTATGTTGCTGTAGCCACATACGATTGCTGCAGTGTTAACTTCCCAGGAGTGTAGACAATTCGTCCCAGTGGACATCTGTCCTGAGTGGACACTGAGTTCTTGAAACACAGGAATGCCCGAGTGTGTGAAAATAAAAAATAAATTAATGTCACCAACTTTCATGCAGAAGCGCCTCAAATAAGGAGATGCACCTCAAGTCTGATGCAGAAGGGATCATTTACAATAACAAGGGCTGTCATGAAGGGGTGTTACCTGTAACTCCTGTAGCATTTTAGGGATATTTAACAATTATTCACTGAGATTGAGAAAAATAATTGTTTTAGTATATACACAGGAAGTGATCTCAACAATATTTCAGAAGGAAACCATTAAAAATCGATTTAATTGACCTCTCAATTCATGCGTGGAAAACGTGCAAGTTGTACAAAGCATGCGCGAATTCACGAAACTATTTACAGAATCTTTGAACATGGAAAATCTACAGTTAATCTTCAAAAAAAACTCGTGACAGTCTAGAATAATGGTCCTTAAACACCGTTCAAATCAGTGTGAATCAAAAGTATGCTTTATTTTTGTTTGGCTTACGCATTATTCACTCGGTAGGGGGTGAATAATGCTCATTAGCCAGAGATAGCGAACCGATCAGATTGCTTAAAACACCAAGATCACTGAGTGTGTATATTACATATACTTAACCTAATTACCCTTGATGTTAAGGGTGACATTGTGTTTTGTCGATGCAGTTCGTCCTCAAAGTAGCAACGATGTTATGGGTGTAAAAATCAAGCAACAGGTGACTTCAAACTTAATTTTTGACAGCCCCGCAACATGCCTGTACGGCATACTTACCACAAGGGATTACTTGATGCAGTCCTGAAGTTTTTGGTGATAAATGATTTATACAGCTGAAGGAAAGAAATCGGTAATTGTATTCATTGTGCCACTCTTTTGCTGCTTATCAGGGGTTGTATACCTACAGTATGGTGATGAGATCAAGCGTGCAATGTTACCAGCGGGTATGGAAGGTCTTCAACAGGTACAGACATTGTTTAATCAAACATTTTCTGACAAGATCAAGAACAGTGACAACAGGAAGACCATCTACATAAAGGACAACTCTTGTGGAGTGTTCTATGAACTCGACAATGTCAGGTAATTTTGAAAACCTGTATTTAGTATGCCATCTTGCTCTAGCAAATAATGTCATGTCATTAGACTGTCAATTAGAATTGTGATATCGAGTTTCTTTATTAGATCTTCCCAACTTGTTATACAATCAGTCCATAAAGTAAGTCTGCATACAAGCCAAGTGGCCCATCAGGCCAGTGCTTATACCAGTGTCTGTAGTATAAAGCAACCAGGAGTAGTTCTACTCCCCCATGGATGGGGTGCTGGTCCATCACAGGGCTACCCTTTAGTAGCAATAAATTTGCAAGTACCCATTTATACACCTGGGTGGAGAGAGACACTGTGAGAGTTAAGTGTCTTGCCCAAGAACACAAACATGATAACCCTGGCCAGGGCTCGAATGTGGACCACTTTATCCAACCATGAGGCCACTATGCTATCCCACAATCAGTCCATGGTGATACTATATCCCCGCGTGAAAACAATCACAAGAGCAAAATGACCCTTGACTAACTGCTATTGATGTAAGCAGCCACACACCTAACCATGCCTCTTTGTTTTTCCTTAGTGACTTATCAAATAAGTCTCACCTGAAGATGCTCGAGACCAGACCATTCCAGAATGGTCCTGTCCCACATTCTGTCAGCAGCCCTACTGCTGTACACACTGGAGCTCAAGTAACAAGCACACCCCTACCTAACCACAGTCACTATACACCAGCCGATGTCATCCACAGTGGTGGCAATGGCAATGTCAGATACACACGAACGACAACAGTGACAAGACAGGCAAGTGGAGGTCCCAGCATTACAACAGTCACAAGAGTGGTTGGTAAGGATGAAGGTGAAAATACATTGCCACACACTGGAGGAGGTTCTCTGATGACTCAAAAGAAAGTTCCCCTACCTGGCCTTGGTACATCTCTGAAACCAAGAAGGTATTTGCCAGGCTTAGTGGTGTTTATAATGTAAAAAAAACCCAAACATGCACAAAAGCCTCATGTGACTTGTGAGGCTTGAAGTTTCTCCTTAGGGCCAGGTAGTAGGTTTCAAAGTTTGTAGCTTATCAAACTGCTCTTGTTCTTGAAGCATTTCTTTTAGTACTTGTTAGGAAGGAATTTTTTATGCCTTAGCCTTTAAAAGCTCTTTCGCCAAGAAGCAAGTTCTTCACTAGTCTCCATACATATAATACAGTACTGCTTGAGAGAATTGTAATTTTCAATGTAGAAATTCTCCCTACTGGTCTCCATACATTTCTTTTTGTACTAGTTGGAAGAATTTGATGATCTATCGACCATTCAAGCTCTGATGCATTCATGAAATGTTTCTTGATTGGATACAGTTTCTGTATACCAGCTGGGAGAATTCTGATTTACTTCGTGATTGTGATTTTTCTGTTACATTTATTACATTACATGATTGCATGTATGCTTGACTTTAAGGCCATCACGTGACCCAGTTGAGGATCAACTTGACACCCTCACCAACATGCTTGAAGATGCTCTTAAAACAGGCAGCCATGATAGTTTACCAGGCAAAAGTGCTGACGAGAGTGCGTCCAGTTCGCAGAGCAGTTTTATTGACCATGGTTTCAACAGAAGGTAATGAACCAAGTCATTTGAAGACGTTTAGAACACGGTTCAGGAGTGATTCTGGAAATGAGTCCTTGTCATCCGACGTTAGCCCGACTCCACCCCTAGAAGGTACTCTGCAGTAAGCAATGATCAGGATTTGAAAGAGATTTCTACCTTTAGCTTTTCTTTCCCTTTGTTATCTCTTTCTTTTAAGGCTGAATAAGTGCATAAGATTATCCAAAAGGTCGAATCAGATCTCTCTTCACTTTGTTCGTCAATTAGATATCTTTTAGGGGATGCGATAACTTACATCTTCAACAAACAAATATTGGTTACACTTTTAGTCGTGGTTTATATAGCTGCTAGCAAAAGCAATTAAACTGTGCACATATTGCTACTGTACACGTAAAGCAAAATCATCTTTCTTATTCATACAGTGGAACCCTGTTTATCCAGTCACTGGCGGGCCATGAAAATTTGGCCATATTAATGGCTTCTGTGTAAACTGGGTAGGGTCAAATTTCACGGCTGGTAGAAATTGACTTGCATGTATCTAATCAGATAAAACAACTTTTTCTTTAATAAGTATTGAAATTTTACATAAGTCTTTCAAAGATTGAAGCTTAAATCAGTACATACACTATTAACAATGGGAGATGAACATAATATTGGTTTGAGTGGTTGGATAAACACGATAGAATTATAAGTGATCATACAGGTTGGGATTTTAGAATGTGGCTGTAGGCCATATTAAACAGGGTGGCTGCATTAACAGGATCTTCTCTTGAGAAAATGTAAGGGCGTTTTGCCAAACAAAAAATTGGCTGTAGTAAAATAAACAAGCTGATTATTAATTAGGTGACTGCAAGGTGTGGTTCTGCTGTACTCTGTTTTCTGTTCTTCATTTTTGCTTTCATTTCATTTTGTTGGTCATTGCTTTGTTTTGCATTTGTTGTTTTCATCTCATTTATTTTATCATTTGAATTTCAGTATATGCATACATGTCTACAAGCCTTCTATATATTCAGAAACACAGTTGGATAAAACATCCAGTTATTGCATTCTTCTTTTTCACCATTCACTTAGAGAGTCACCTTAAGATTAGTGTTTGCCATGATGCAGACTGTTAATTAAGGAAAGCGGGATTTTTTAGTGATTATTATTATAAGAAGCTGTAAAAGCTGAGCTTGCCCAACATCCACAGGTAAACCCAAACACATACCTGCCCCACCTCCAGAGCATCTAGTTCCAGAGAATCTTCCTTGAAATACAGTCAGACGCTTCAAAGAGAACACATCCCTAGAGCAACCAAGCGAGACATCAGCGTACAGTATCAGACACAGACACTTCCACTTCCGTCATCGAAACCAAGACAGCGGTCATTAGACAGTCCACACCTTTGTTGTCAAACAGCTCTTCCTCTTCTGGCAGCCATGCCTCAGTCAAATATGAAGGTTTGTTTTTCAAAGTTTTTTGAATTACAAAGTATGTCAAATATTTACAATGTAATAAACAGCGTTGTTGAAATTTTGTAGTGCACCTTTTGGTCGCCAATGCCCATCAAATCAACAAACAAAGTCTGTGAATGTCTCAAATGAAATTTTGAACATGAACACTATGTAGTGGCTGAGATCTTTTAACAGGTTTGGGTAGGGAAACATTACAGGAGAGAATGGTGTCTTCAAGCTTTTTGACGTGTATAGATTTATGGGGCTATTATATTATAAAGCCCCAGTCACACAAATGCAAAATTTCCATGCAGCATTTTGCAATGTGTTGTGCATGTTTGGTCACCCTGTTGTGACATGACGAGTGTTCTTTCAAGTTTGACCACTTTCAAACTTGAGCCAACAACACCCAGCGTATTGCAACAGGGTGGCCAGACGCACGCGACATGTTGCACCAACAATGTTGCAATATGTAACATTGAAATGTTGTGACCACTTGGTGGGGGCTTAAAATTACAGAAACCAGCTGTGATTGAGAAATACTTGTGAAGAAGCATCTCTTTTTCATTTTTTTTTTAATCGTTTTCCTGTTGCATCATGCCATTTAACAGAATAATACTGTTTTCAGGTCGTGTTAAGGACAAGAGAGCTCTTGAGGTACGGGCATCAACACTCCGTGGTGACATGAGGATGCTGAGAGCCGAGCTTAATCAGCTGAAACAGTTCCAGACATTCCAAGCACAGCAGTTTGAAGAAATGATGAGACATGCAAAGGAACAGATTGTACAACGTGTTGCACAGATAAGCAATGGTAATCCTGTGTTTTAAATAATGTTTTGTACCAGATTTGTTAAATTTTAATTGCTTTACATTTTATTTGTACTTTTGCAATGTAATGAAAATATTGTTATCTTCCAAATAAATTGAAGACCTGTGAAAAGTATGCAATTTTGTCCAAGCTGCAACTACTAGGTGAAATGTCTGGATTTAAGAGAGATCTCACTACATGTATACCTGTAGCTTCTTAGGAGAGAATAAGTGGCGGCTTGGGAACTTATAGTTTTCCGACAAATAAGTCTGATGACTGAAGAAATTGAAAGCTAACGATTTTTTTTGTTGTGGTGTGTCTGTTGGTTTATTAGCCAGTGATTATCACAAACTACTGCATTGAAAGATAATTTGTTTTATCAACTGGGTTGATAATGTGAATTGGCCACTGTAAAGAGATTTGAAAGCTGACGTTTCGAGCGTTATCCCTTCATTGGAGCAAAATTATCTGTAATACTCCCCACTGACGCAGCACCACAGTTTCTTTAGAAACTTACACCCTTTGCTGAATTGAAATATTGGTCATCAGGAAAGTGCAAAAGTGAATTGTGCAGACATCAATGTTTTTACATTCGCCTGTTGTATTCTTTTTAGCTGATGATACCGCTCTAAAGTCTGGAAGACGGAAAGTCCAAATGGAGGAGATGGCTTACATTAGAGGAAAGAATGATATAAACAGGCATATAAGGTATGGTAACAATAACTGCTCAAGTTCAAAGAGTTCAATCAAAATTAAATTTCTCCTAGCAATATCCAATACCTTAATAAGAGGAAAGCAGATGAGAATTAAGAAAAGTATCAAGTATGGGAAATAATTATTGCCTGTTATGCAAAACCAAATTCTCAAGTTAACATTAAAGAAATGTATGGCATTTGGTGGGGAGAATATATTACTTTTCTGAGCTTAGAACTGAAAGGTCTGGTAGTTTTCTTCTGTACAGGTAATATGACTCTCACTTGTTTTGCTCACATCTGTTTTAGTGAGCTGGAAAGCGAAGTGGAGATGGTTCGGTTGGATGTTGTACAAAAGAGGTGTATTGGTAATCCAGCTGAAGTACACAGTCTTAACAGTCAGCTGTCAATAATAAGTCGTCAAGTCTCTGATTTAAAGAGTAAGTCACCTTGAAGTTTCTCTGTTTTATTCATAGATGTGCATAAACAATTTTTGCATTCCTTGCAATAAGATTTACTTTTTTTTCTCAGGTGAATTTGCTGAGCTCCATGACAACATGAAATCTATCATGGCTTCAGAGTTGGAGGTTATTGTCCAGGAGATAAGTAAGAGTATATGATTTATGATTGCTAACAAAAGCTGGGTTTCAATACAGTCAAACCTTCCTTAAGGCCTGTTTACACAGGTGATTTTTGTCGCGGCAAACTCGATGCAATTTTTGTTGCGCTGACGTTGCATCTTCAAAATCACACGTGTAAACCAGGGTTTTCATTAAGAAATGTAGTAGCAGGAGAATAGTGTAAAGTAACAGGAGATGGTGAGCGAGCGAATCTCGTTCCCCTCTAGGGGGGTCTGGGGGCATGCTCCCCCAGGAAATTTTGGATTTTTAAACCCTCTGCGATGCCATTTCCTGATATCTGATGGCACATTTTATTAAACCGCGCAGCCGAAGGCTGGGCGGTTTCTTGCTCTGCCTTCGGTTTTTTTTTTTTTTTTTTTTTTTAGTTTTGTCGGTAGGTAGACCCAAACTCCGACTCACTCGGCCAATTGTTGTCACCGGATGATGTCATCATCAGCCAATTACAGGCCATTTCTCAGCTCTTTTCGTCATATCCCCCCTCAGGAGCATTTTGTCAAGTTAGCAAATTAACTTCTCGGACAGAACATGGCCGTCAGTGAGAAATGTTTATTTAGTCAAAGTTGGGCCAAACTCCGTTGGAGATGCACATCAGGACATTTGCAAGGATAAAGAATGTAACTTAGGACCAGTTGCTGGCTACTAAGGCTGAAATTATCCAGAGTTAAGCTGTATTTTCGTTTTGCGTGCGAAACAGAAGATTTTGTAATCTGGAATTTTTGTTTCTGTTCACTTTCGAAGGGGTTATTCAATGCGCTATAAAGGTATTACGTCTGGCCATGATGGAACACGCTGACGGTGATAAATGTAAGATCGTGTTTACTTCGCTAGAAGCAATGATGGAATTTTCTGGGGAAAAAAAGTTAAAACTTAGTCTTAGTCGTGAAAAACCCTTTTAACATATGTAAATTGATAGTCGTTTACAAGGTCAAGGTATTTTATCCTTAGACATAAACAAAATTCTCCGATTACAAGTAACGCTAGACCCGTCTCATGCAAAGAATGTTTCCATATCTCAAACCGCCCTCTCCCTATTCACGTACACTTGCATGAAATTTCTAAGTTTCTTGACACAGAGACTTAGTTTCTGCTCAACAAATGTTGTCAAAGTGGAAGTCTCTTCAATTTTAAAGGAAAAAAAAATTTTGTAGTGACGAGGTGGATTTGTACCCGGGGCGCTAGCACGGCAGTCTTTCACCCTAACCACTAGACCACCGAAGAAACGCTACCGGCACAAGGTTTAATTTAAGTACCATATCGAAAACCCGAACGCTATGAAGAAGCTAACCATTTAGACTGCAAAACAGTCGTATTTTTTGCGACGGTCCATATTCGAACGAAAGGTCTGGCGCGAGGATCACGCTAACGGCGCTTCGCGCCTTCCGAAAACGTCCGAAAACGACTGTTTTGCAGTCTACTAACCATTAACCCCTTGCATTAACCCTAACCCTAATCAGTATTTTCAGTGCTTAGGCCTATAATCAGTATTTACTTTGTGTACGCATCACAAGGTATCCAAGGGCGGTTTGAGATATGGAAACAAGTCCTAACCATCTTTTAAATTGTTTCAGGGTAATGTTTTCTTGCAAAACGTTGTTGCTAAATATTACGTAATGTTTTTGTGAGCGCAAGAGTTAAAAAAGCGCGGTTTTAATTTTTTTTAAAATTCTTGTTTCTCACTAGCTGCCGAACAAAAAACAATGCATGCCTTAAAATGGTCCCAAAATGTTGTTTTGTTCTTGGAATTTATATCAAACAAGAAAAGTGAAATTAAGAGCTTCAACTCTTTCACTCAAAGATTGTCATATGGCTCTATCTTTTCAACTACCAAATATTATACCAACATTTCTTAATGTTAGAAGCTGAAATTCAATATTTTTGCTTGGGTGCTTTCGGTAGTGAAAGGGTTAACTCTATTCATCAACTCCACGGTCTCCACTGTAGGGACATGACCGACACCGGAAACCGCGCAAGAAAAACCTCTGGCACCCAGGGTAGGAGCAACTCGGATATTCTGATAATTTGACGCCGTTATTGTCATGGATACATTTGATTGACGTCCACCAAAACGTAGTTTTCGAAATGGAAAAAAATCGTTGGAGGGCGCGTGTGACTGATAACCACTGTAATAAACGATATCTTGAATGCAGCAGATGACGGTCAATGAAAATTTCGTCTTTGTTTCCTGTACAGTTGCAAATTATAGTGCTTCATTTCACAAGTCGTTGTTTTTAGAAATTGACAAAATTTGCATTTGCTTTGCAGTAATTTGATACTCATCATGTAAAATACTGTACAGTGAACAGCTTGCGTAGCAGTTTATATCACAAAAATCGTTTTTCATAAATGTAGTTAACTTTTTTCTGCTTAGCTTTGGCCAAGTTTCCTTTTTGTGACTTATGTCGATCTAACGTGTTCGTCGTATACCTTTTTTTTAAGAATAATTTTCGAATGTAAATAAAAATGAAGAACTCGAGCAGACCGGAAACTCTCCACACTACGCAAGCAGTAGTCAATTTTTTCTTTTTTTTAATGGTGTCCCCAATTAGTTTGTTAGCTTAACACCGCTGGCACTAAGTGTGTGTTAAATAAGGTCATTTATATATTCAGTCATTGTTTATTTAGTCATGTAGAGTCACGTCGGTATGACGTTAAAATTGCGCATTTTTGTGCAATGTCCGTGACAAGCCTGTTTCAATAGTATAACAACTTTCAACGACGCACACAGAAGGAAGAAAGAATTGTTTGTTCAATGCGTTCTGTGTATATCTTCTTGGAAAAAAGATACCGTTTTCACCAAATATAATTTTTTTACTACATAACAGTTCCACGTCTGAATAAAAGAAATATATAGCTGAGCTCCAGGCCATCAAAATTTAGCCGGAGAATTCTACGTAGTAGGCAGAGAATTCTCCGATCTCCGATGCCTAATGACCACTCTGGTAAACCAGTTGTGATTTTCAGTGCCATTTGTCGCCGTGATGTCACAGGGGTTTTGAACATGTTTGAAACTTGTTGCAACTTTAGCGCGGCAAAAATCGCAGCGAGTTGCCGTGACAAAAATCGCCTGTGTAAACAGGCCTTTATGCGGTCACCATTAGGGCCAGAAAAAAGTGTTCATTTAACAGAGGGGTACTTATAAGAGATTAAAAATAAAGTGGTTCTATGTAACTGGGATCATCACTAAGAATCTGCTTCCCAGAGCTGTCCACTTATGAGTGTTAAAGATACAGTGTTTGTTTGTGTATGGCTGAGATGATAACTGCATGTAAGTGTCTGCTTACAGGAGGTGTCCTCTTGCAGGTGGTGTCCATTTGCAGAGGTTCCACTGTACTAAAATACTACAGTATTAGTCTTGATTTCTGCACTTAAAATTCTGCCCATTGATGTAACAAATATTTTTCTTTCAGGTTTTTGAAAGAAGAACCTTCTAAACTGGAAAACCTGGTTAGCAGATGTAAACACATTACTGGGACATTGTTTACATTGCAAAAGTAAGGAATAATATTTCCATAATTATTATATTTTTGTTTAACATTAATTTCTTATAGTAATATTTGCATGTACTTACTCATGATTCAAGCGACAATGATGTAACTTAGAAAATCTTTCTTTTTGACATTAGAAAAGTCAACCTCATGTCAACCTAGTGTATCTGCTTGTGTTATTAATCTGTTTTGTTTTATAGTAGTCTGATCAGAACCCTACCTGATTAATTTTAATGTTCTTTGTTGTAAATATTCAGGTTAGTGTCTGCCCAGCAACAGATGAAGAGTGAAAGTGAAGCTTCATTCAGCTCTCTAGAGGTTTGCAAATCTTGATTAATTTATTTTAATTTGTCTTCCTAATCAGTAAAGTCATTGAAAAGAAGTTTCCAAACTGCTTTAAGAAATACAGTCAAACCTCTGTTGCGACCGCCTCTTGTAAGCAATCACCTCTCCTCACAACCAGTTTTCCAAAATACCAAAAGTTTGGAAGTCAAATCACTATATTTGGAACCTCTTGTAAGGAAGCACCTCTCGTAAGCGACCACAACCACTATCGGAGCTACACATTTGAAATTTTCTTTGTTTGTAACCTCTTGTAAGGGACCACTTGACAGATAATAGAGTGAAATTTGGATAATAAGATGTTGCAATATTATTGCACTCCTGGGTAGTGCAAGAGACTGAAGTTTATCCATGGGAAGTACTGGACTTTTTCTCGAACTTTTTTCACATGAACAAAACATTTAAAACATGGGGTATTAAAAGTCTCTGGAGTTACCATCTGCTTTTGAGGCAAAATGTTGAAGAGTATGGTCTGAATTCTCGTAATCAACCATCTCTTGTAATTGACCACCTAGGCTTGGCATTTTGGTTGCTTGCTTATGGGGTAGTCGCTTATTTAAAGGAGTCTTCCTACTATGAATTCAAGGTATCTAGAGATAAAGACAAGGTAATTCAGAAGGTGTAAAGTAAAAGCTGCCAGAGATAAAAAGCTTGTTATATGTTTAGAGGCTGGGATTAACATTTGGGCACTAATATCCCAAGTTTTTCTATTTGCAAAGTGTTTTTAACATTAGACGATTCTTGCGACTTCTTGGAACTGATGTTTTATTGCATGTGGCAGGAGAAAAGTTGAAGAAAAATACCACCTGGATTAAAAGTATTGCAAAACAGTGGCAACTTAAAAGGAACTTTCACTGACATATTGCAATTGTTTATTATAAATTACTATTTTGGCTTTGCAGGATGTTGATAAAGATGTGATTGATAGTATACGGTCAGTCCAAAGAGATTATATTCCAAAAAGAACTGCAGACCATTATACTGAGGTATGATTTGCTGTGGTCTTTGATGTTCTGTGACTACTAGGCTTCCATTGAATTTGATGATTATCATTGAGTCAGAAGCTGAGGGAGCACAGGAAAGTGGTCCTTTGTGGATGTGGTGTTGTGAGGAAGAGGGGAGAGGATACAGTTAGATATAGAGTCAGTATGTAGGTAGTTTTCGCTTTTAGGTCTCTGGAGAAAACCTTTTGTTGAAATTTAATGAGCAGCACTTCTAGTATCAAACACTGTTAAATGTCCCATGGTATATCAAGCATTAGACAGTGTTTCATAACATTTCAAGACAGAGAAGGGAGCTGAAATTACAGAGCACACCGGAATATTTTCAGGCCAAAATATTCAGTGTTTAGAATGTGATGAAACACCCTCGTGATTACTTGATATATTTTTTGTCTGTTGAAATATGAGACATGTCGCTGTCCAGGAAATATAAATTCGTGAAAGAGTGACTATGTAGAATTCTAGTGAAACAGGGCTTTGTTTTTGAGCTTGCAGCAATTAACATGAGTCTTCTGACCTTTAGTCTTTAACCCTTTAGTGCCCAAGGGGCCTCCCTTTGACGAGTAAAATCGTCTGGCGTTAGACAGAGTAAAATCTATAAGTCACTATTGGGCATTAAAGGGTTAAAGGAGATAGTTTTTTAACCCTTTAGTGCCCAAGGGGCCTCCCTTTGACGAGTAAAATCGTCTAGCGTTAGACAGAGTAAAATCTATAAGTCACTATTGAGCATTAAAGGGTTAATACTCACTATGTCAATTCTTTTTTTTAATTTTGAAGGAATCGACTAGGTCACCATCAGGCAGGGGTCGTCCTAGAGTTCGTTTCTATGATGAAGTGACCCAGCTTCCATGAATTACAGAAAAATGCTGATTAAAGCAATTCTGAAATGGACACATCAGTCACAAGACTCAGAAACCAGGAAGCAGAAGTACTGCGGTTCCATTCCATCGTGAAATGAGATCACAGGTCAAATTAGGAACAGAACTTTTCGAGGTCACGTACCCTTTATCAGGTTGCAGGCAAATTAAAACAAGGAATCTTTTGTTCTCGGTGAAATACCACAGATGTGTGATATTGTTAAATTCTGTAGTAACTTATCTCTTAACAAATCTCGTCATACTGAGGCTCTTTGTTGGATGCCGTTTCAATGTGGTGGATTTTATTTTAGATTACATTGTTAAGGCTTCTAGAGAGCAGCATCAATCATTCTCATTCAAAGTTGATATAAATCATTAATTAACGTAAACTCTTAAGCCCAGTTCAAAATCTCAAGCCTGTGAATGAACTTTGCTGCACATAGTACAACTACTTGGCTTAGCATGAAAAACTGACATTCTAGTCAATTTACATTGGTAAATTTTGAAGCAGTATTAAGTGAGAGTTAAGTTTTATGACTGAAAAATTCAGTTTAACTTAGTGCGCATGTGTTTGCAACCAATCCCAAAATATTCAAACAGAATTGTCCTGGCGGCCATGTTGGATGATGCAAACAAAAAAAAGCCAGTTAGAAATCTTGTGATATTGTAAATATCATCCAAATATGGGGCAATGACATCATGTGGAAACCAAGAATTTGTACTATTTTTCTATGGTAATTAATTTTCATTCATCAATTTTCTACAATCAAGTATCCAATTGAAAATTAACCTAGTGTGTCGCTTAGCCCACTTGTAATTTATGGCATGGCAAATCTTTTGATTGCTTTGTTCATACCTATGACAGTTCTTTTTGAGTAATGATAGTTCAACATTTGGACTGGGTTGAGAGAAACAAAATTCACTGACATTTGAGGTTCCAGACCAAGTCAAATTTCTCCTAATAATTACTGTCATCAAGAGAATTAAGTTGTCAATCAAGACAGGTTTTACTGTGAAGAACAGGTTCTTCATTATCAAATCATGATCGTTTTGGTCAGTGCCTAGAATCATGACCTCTGGGTGGGTCCAACTGAACTTCCTATCAAATCTGACAAATCTGATTGGTTGAGAATACAAAACAAGTACGCGTATACTTTGCCTTGCTAAAAATATCAGACATGGCTAGAGGTCGAGATTCTTTATTCTGAGCAAAAGGATCCCAGCCTTGGGCGAACAAGAATGGTTGCTATTGGTAACCAGACAGGTCATACACTTGCTAACATTATTTTATTGATTTCTGCTGCAGTTTCAAAATAGAGATAGCTTTCATAATTCTGCCATTGCAATGACACAAACTGCACCTTGGTCTCTAAATGTGACTCTACTACAACAACAGCTTTTTTATGACTTTATTTCTATAGAACTTTTTAACAAAATATTTCCAAGAACATGGAAGTGGTGTTATGCAGTTTTCATGCGTAAGTGAATACCAGCCATTAAATTTTAATATAACTCAGAATTGTACATCACTCATTTCTGTTATTTGAAATATCCTTTCCCGTTTCGTAGTTAATGTCTAAAATTTCAGAAAAAAGTTATCAGCTAAGGTTTATGGAAGACGCTTATGTTCCTTGATGTGATCTGCTTCATCAGAGAAGTTCTTAAATATTCGTAAAGATATTGTTTTATAGATACGAATTTTGTCATGGCATATTTTACTTGTAGTAATTTGCTGATGTAGCAAAATGTTGTCTAGTAGGGGAGGGGACAGTTAGATATCCTGTGTGGGGCTGGGTGGGGTGGGGAAAAGATATTTCTGGAGGAGACAAAAAGAAGGAACCTCATTGTCTAGCAGTTGTTGATGAATTGTAGTTTTTAAAGGAGAATAAATAAATGTACAAAATATTGTGAACAAAATATGCCATAGTTTTCTATTTCGTTGCCTTTAGTAGGTTTATGGTAAAAATAAAACATAATTGATGCTGTACTTTTTATCCAGTGAATCTCTATAAATCAATGTACTTTGCATAACAGTTGACAAAATAATAAATAGCATTACTAAAGATTCATAATCTAAAAGTTTCACAAATTTAATATTTGTCTTGTAATATACTGTACATAGCTGCATATTTTGTTGATAAAACACAAAACAATGGTTTTGAGATTTTGAGAATAATGTTGGAAAAATATTAGTCACAGTTCAAAGGAGATAGATATTGAGCTGTAGGACAAGTGGCAATATCTTTTTTGTTTCTTATTTGAGTGAGTGAAAAAATTGCATACATGATTGTATAATTTCAGAGCATGTTCTTACATCCTGTAACCTTGAAAAAATAAAACCTTTGAAAGGTCCTAGAGTTAATTATGGGTGGAAATGATTTGTTTTAATATCAATGATGCCCAATTTTCATTATCAGAGGAATGATATTTAATACTTTTATGATGCAGCCAACATTATATGCCCACTGTTGCCACAGGAATACCATAACTGAGCTGTGCGAGTAACATTTTGTCAAGTGAAAAAAATTATTGTTTTACATAAATATGTTTTCTTCAGTCAAATAACGTTTTGTGTAATAGCAGTCATAGCAAATTAGCAAGGATGAATCGCAGTATTGTTTTAGCTTAGCTTAGCAAATTCCAATTATTTCCAACCGACCTTTAAGGCTGGACACTTAGTTTTGTTGGACGTAATTCATTGCAACGCTTGAAAGAGGAACTCTCTATAATTATCCTTTTGGTTTTTAGAAAGCTATAGCGAAGATATCTGGTTACAAACATTGTTTTTGTTATGTAAATGTTGAAAACGTTAAACAAAAGAACTCTTTGTTTCACCAGCCAATAGTTCTCTGGTTGGCATATTAATAACAATAGGTGACGTCACTGATATCTTTGCTATATTAAATATATAATACAATGTTTAAAAGAACATTCATTTGTTATCTTAATGGGAACGCGGGTTTTGTGACAGATAAACATTTAAACTTAACGTTATGATAAATTATAAATTATGCAGACTAAATCAAGCGGTAAAAGTTTATTTCTGATCATCTTGGAAGTTTAAGTACAATTTTATTCTAATGCTACCCATGGTAACAATATGTCATTAAATGAAAGGTTCAAATTTTAAACCGAAAATATTTGGACTAATGAAAACTTTGTATTAAAATAAAATAACTTCCCTTTGTTTAAAATAGTGGCAAACGGCAAATAGCTCTTTTGTGATCAGTCGTTAAGTCGGTTGAATAAAAATATGGCTGAAAACAATGATTTTGAAAGTTGTTCAAATGTTTGACGGTTTTACCAATAAGGTGAAACAAATGTGGGGTGGCAAAGTTATGTACCAGTCAAATCGAAGCTACAACAACCCCCCACCCGGGCATTTGAATTTTTGGAAAATTTTTGTTTAAATCCCCCTCTCCCCCGGCCGAAAAGCTGTTTAAATGCCCCGCCATAGGTCCATTTCAGGTTATCAAATGCCCCCATGCATCCCCGGGAAAATTAGCAGATTCCGTTTTTGACTTTTCAGTAGCTTCTATTATGCTTCTGAAGCTGTGTATGTAAACATGGATTAAAAGACAACACCCTTACATGCCACCAGGAACGAGGAGGACAGGTAACAGATTATCCCCAAAGACAACTAATAACAAAGTTGACAAATTTTGATGTCGACTTAAATATTATCAATAAAAATCTAACATAAAACTAGCGTGTTGTCGATGTGGATCAACTGCAAGTAAGCATTGCACTAGACCAATGTTCTACTCGTAGAAAAACAAGTAGAGACATGGGCGTAGCCAGGATTTTTCAAAGGGGGGTCACACTGACTCGTACAGAGAGTACTCATCAGATTGTCACTTGAATATTGTTGGTTGTTTGCTTACAAAAAGGCTTACAACGGAGGGGTCACGGGCACCCCAGGACCCCCCCTGGCTACGCCCTTGAGAGAATATTACAGAATATTACAGGTACATTTAATACCTCTGTTTCGATTGAAGCCAATTTTGTTAAATATTAGATAAATCGGTAAAAGAGAATAATTACAAAGTTGACAAATTTTGATGTCTTCAATAATACGGAACAAAGCTTGTGTAGGCCTTTTGTTTTCAACCAATCTGCCACGAATCCGTAATCTTTTCTTTTGAATTCATCAAAAGTCTCCGTTATGATTTATCAACCCACGTGGAATCAGCGCGATTCGTTAACATGAAATCGAGGCTAGCGATCAAATTCCACACCCCCTATGAATTACAATCAAATACCCCGCCCCCGGGAATACTTAGTTCATCAAGTTCCCTCCCTCCCAGGCAGGAAAAGGCGTCAGATGCCCGGGGGGATGTTGAAGCTTCGATTTGACTGGTACATTTGCTGGAAGAAAACAAGATGTTTTCCTACCCCGGTGGTGAAAAGTGCATGCGCAATATAATAAACTGACTTTCGATAAAGACTTGGGAGACTTTTGTTTCAGGGCTTTTTCCTCAGTCATAATCAACCTCGTTCCCAGGGTCTCTCATCTTACCGCCCTAGGCGGTAAGATGAGAGACCCTGGGAACGAGGTTGAGTCATAATTTGTGATCTCAGAATTTCCCATTGTCCCTTGTGATACCATATTTCTCTGATATCGGTGCATCGATTTGACAGAATGACAGTAAGCCACTTCCTTTTAGTTCCTTTTCGTACAGTTCTCATGGGCTACATTGCACAAAGAGTCATACAAAGCAGTTGTTCGGTCATTGAACCTGGAACTAATGGTTTCCTCTCCGATTGAGATGGCTTCCCAAGAGAAATGTAATATATTGAACGACTTTACGGTGCTTTCCGCCCACGATCAGAAAAATATAAGTGCTTTCTCGCCACAACTTTCCCAAACTGCTTGCTTTCCTCTTCTTCACTCGTCGAGCAACTGAGGTTGATGAAACGAGTTGGTGTTTTTCAACCTCGATTTGTTGTCATTCATTAAGCACGTGACCACTACAGATTGTCTCTGATTGGATGACAGTAGGAGCGAAACAATGGACACGTGATCACGTAGTAATATGAGGCAAATGATCGAGAAGAAACGAAAGAATGAACTAAATATAAATGACGAAATCTGCTGCGAAGGCATTTTCCCTTGGTTAGTAAAAATAGCAGGTAGTGTAGCAGTCGTATCCTCTAGCGCTTTAAATGAAACGACTATAACTCGCGAGGATAGCTCTAGCTCAGGGACGAAATATAGAACGAGGGCGGAAAGCTAAGGGGGTGGGAAAATTAGAGAAATAGACCAAAATTAGCAAGGCTGATTACACAGTATAGGGATATATTTTCCATTATTATTCATTCAATATATATCCCCGTTTCTGATTGGTTAAAACCACACGCATAATTCACTATAACCAGCCTCTGTTCACCAAATTTGGAAAGAATCTTCGTCATATTGAATCAATGATGTCAAAAGTGCAGCCCGCTGAAAATTATTTAACCGATGACGTCAAAAGTGCAGCCCGCTGCAGATTATTGAACCGTTGACCGAGAAAACCTAGGGACAAGATTGGGTTATTTTTGGTGAGCAGAAAAACAAAGAACGAAATGGCGAAACTCCTTCAAGAACGGGGAAATATTTTGAATGAATAATAAAGCAATTATTGAATTCGGCATTCGTAGGATATGAAGAATTCTGCAGATCTCGGAGGGTGTTATCCACCTCGGCCTTCGGCCTCTGTGGATTACACCCTCCTTGATCTGCAGAATTCTTCATATCCTACTCAGCCTCATTCAATAATTGCTAAATATTTCTCGTGTGCCTGCATTCACTGTTCGTTTGTTTGTTTCACTTTGCATCGTTTTGATCTGAATTACAACCATTGCAACACGGTAAACTGCAAGATGTGTTAAAAATACGTAGTCTGCCAACAGACCGCTTCAAAACAAGAATATTCATAGGTAAAGAGGACCTGTTTCTATTTGAATTTTATTTACTGACTTATACTAAGAGACAAATGAACAACAACAAAAAAGCCGAGACAGAGCAGACAAATTACCTCCAAGACCAGCAACAAAACTATTTTAAACGACAATAACAAGCCAGCAGCAAGACAACCCTGAACTCAGCAACAAAACAACATTTAATTAATGGCATATGTGTGAGCACGCGTAACTTAATCTCGCGTTCATTGGCCAACACAAGCTTGTTCCCCAGGGCTCTCTCTATTAAGGTGGGACTTCAATCCAAGTCAAATCGAAGTTTGGTTTTTCACGGAATTCGAATGTTAAGATAATGAAGTTTTATTTTGACAATTTCTGTTGCCATAAGATTAAATCTCGTTTTCTCACCAGGAGCCCATCCTGCCAAAAAGAGTTATTTTTTGCAATATTTTGAGAAGTATTTGAAGTTGCATAGCTACCCCAGCTACCCCTCCCTCATCCCTGGATGGGATGCTAGTCCATCACAGAATCAACTCCTTCCGAAATTTTCCGGATTTGTTTTTCTGAGTAAGTTCTGTAGGATGAACAGAACTTTTCCATCCATTGCATTTTGTCGAAGTGATGCATTCAAACGTATGCTGGATTTTCTGTATCAGATTTAACTGGTCATCATTTCATGTGTTTATAACTTTTCCCAAATCTCTATACTAATCACAGTAAGCTATTTGTCTTCTTTTGGAAACTGTAAAAATGATTGCTTTTGATCAGTTCTTGCAGAAGTTATCTTTTCTCAAGCCCTGACATAGAACAGCAGGTGGTAGATTAATTCAGCCGGTGTCGGTTCTAGGGCACGAAAATATTTTTCCACAATTTTTTTGGTGTGTTCTTAGGTCAAGTCCACCCCTAAGTCAAAAACATTTTTGCTTCCCGGACACAAATTTTGCGTCCGAAACGTGTTTCCCAGTTTAGCCACCTCTCATAAAGCCCATTAAAAATGTTACCCAGCAACGGCCAGAGTACAACAATGGCTGACCACGAAGTCGAAGAATTGCCACAAGCAGGACCAAGCAGGTCATGGAAAAGGGAAGGGAAAAAAGAAAAGAAATTAGAAGGACAAGGAGAAAGAGAGAGTTACTCACTGCTTTGTATGACTCTTTGTGCAATGTAGCCCATGAGAACTGTACGAAAAGGAACTAAAAGGAAGTGGCTTACTGTCATTCTGTCAAATCGATGCACCGATATCAGAGAAATATGGTATCACAAGGGACAATGGGAAATTCTGAGATCACAAATTATGACTCAACCTCGTTCCCAGGGTCTCTCATCTTACCGCCTAGGGCGGTAAGATGAGAGACCCTGGGAACGAGGTTGATTATGACTGAGGAAAAAGCCCTGAAACAAAAGTCTCCCAAGTCTTTATCGAAAGTCAGTTTATTATATTGCGCATGCACTTTTCACCACCGGGGTAGGAAAACATCTTGTTTTCTTCCAGCAAATGTACCAGTCAAATCGAAGCTTCAACATCCCCCCGGGCATCTGACGCCTTTTCCTGCCTGGGAGGGAGGGAACTTGATGAACTAAGTATTCCCGGGGGCGGGGTATTTGATTGTAATTCATAGGGGGTGTGGAATTTGATCGCTAGCCTCGATTTCATGTTAACGAATCGCGCTGATTCCACGTGGGTTGATAAATCATAACGGAGACTTTTGATGAATTCAAAAGAAAAGATTACGGATTCGTGGCAGATTGGTTGAAAACAAAAGGCCTACACAAGCTTTGTTCCGTATTATTGAAGACATCAAAATTTGTCAACTTTGTAATTATTCTCTTTTACCGATTTATCTAATATTTAACAAAATTGGCTTCAATCGAAACAGAGGTATTAAATGTACCTGTAATATTCTGTAATATTCTCTCAAGGGCGTAGCCAGGGGGGGTCCTGGGGTGCCCGTGACCCCTCCGTTGTAAGCCTTTTTGTAAGCAAACAACCAACAATATTCAAGTGACAATCTGATGAGTACTCTCTGTACGAGTCAGTGTGACCCCCCTTTGAAAAATCCTGGCTACGCCCATGTCTCTACTTGTTTTTCTACGAGTAGAACATTGGTCTAGTGCAATGCTTACTTGCAGTTGATCCACATCGACAACACGCTAGTTTTATGTTAGATTTTTATTGATAATATTTAAGTCGACATCAAAATTTGTCAACTTTGTTATTAGTTGTCTTTGGGGATAATCTGTTACCTGTCCTCCTCGTTCCTGGTGGCATGTAAGGGTGTTGTCTTTTAATCCATGTTTACATACACAGCTTCAGAAGCATAATAGAAGCTACTGAAAAGTCAAAAACGGAATCTGCTAATTTTCCCGGGGATGCATGGGGGCATTTGATAACCTGAAATGGACCTATGGCGGGGCATTTAAACAGCTTTTCGGCCGGGGGAGAGGGGGATTTAAACAAAAATTTTCCAAAAATTCAAATGCCCGGGTGGGGGGTTGTTGTAGCTTCGATTTGACTGGTACATAACTTTGCCACCCCACATTTGTTTCACCTTATTGGTAAAACCGTCAAACATTTGAACAACTTTCAAAATCATTGTTTTCAGCCATATTTTTATTCAACCGACTTAACGACTGATCACAAAAGAGCTATTTGCCGTTTGCCACTATTTTAAACAAAGGGAAGTTATTTTATTTTAATACAAAGTTTTCATTAGTCCAAATATTTTCGGTTTAAAATTTGAACCTTTCATTTAATGACATATTGTTACCATGGGTAGCATTAGAATAAAATTGTACTTAAACTTCCAAGATGATCAGAAATAAACTTTTACCGCTTGATTTAGTCTGCATAATTTATAATTTATCATAACGTTAAGTTTAAATGTTTATCTGTCACAAAACCCGCGTTCCCATTAAGATAACAAATGAATGTTCTTTTAAACATTGTATTATATATTTAATATAGCAAAGATATCAGTGACGTCACCTATTGTTATTAATATGCCAACCAGAGAACTATTGGCTGGTGAAACAAAGAGTTCTTTTGTTTAACGTTTTCAACATTTACATAACAAAAACAATGTTTGTAACCAGATATCTTCGCTATAGCTTTCTAAAAACCAAAAGGATAATTATAGAGAGTTCCTCTTTCAAGCGTTGCAATGAATTACGTCCAACAAAACTAAGTGTCCAGCCTTAAAGGTCGGTTGGAAATAATTGGAATTTGCTAAGCTAAGCTAAAACAATACTGCGATTCATCCTTGCTAATTTGCTATGACTGCTATTACACAAAACGTTATTTGACTGAAGAAAACATATTTATGTAAAACAATAATTTTTTTCACTTGACAAAATGTTACTCGCACAGCTCAGTTATGGTATTCCTGTGGCAACAGTGGGCATATAATGTTGGCTGCATCATAAAAGTATTAAATATCATTCCTCTGATAATGAAAATTGGGCATCATTGATATTAAAACAAATCATTTCCACCCATAATTAACTCTAGGACCTTTCAAAGGTTTTATTTTTTCAAGGTTACAGGATGTAAGAACATGCTCTGAAATTATACAATCATGTATGCAATTTTTTCACTCACTCAAATAAGAAACAAAAAAGATATTGCCACTTGTCCTACAGCTCAATATCTATCTCCTTTGAACTGTGACTAATATTTTTCCAACATTATTCTCAAAATCTCAAAACCATTGTTTTGTGTTTTATCAACAAAATATGCAGCTATGTACAGTATATTACAAGACAAATATTAAATTTGTGAAACTTTTAGATTATGAATCTTTAGTAATGCTATTTATTATTTTGTCAACTGTTATGCAAAGTACATTGATTTATAGAGATTCACTGGATAAAAAGTACAGCATCAATTATGTTTTATTTTTACCATAAACCTACTAAAGGCAACGAAATAGAAAACTATGGCATATTTTGTTCACAATATTTTGTACATTTATTTATTCTCCTTTAAAAACTACAATTCATCAACAACTGCTAGACAATGAGGTTCCTTCTTTTTGTCTCCTCCAGAAATATCTTTTCCCCACCCCACCCAGCCCCACACAGGATATCTAACTGTCCCCTCCCCTACTAGACAACATTTTGCTACATCAGCAAATTACTACAAGTAAAATATGCCATGACAAAATTCGTATCTATAAAACAATATCTTTACGAATATTTAAGAACTTCTCTGATGAAGCAGATCACATCAAGGAACATAAGCGTCTTCCATAAACCTTAGCTGATAACTTTTTTCTGAAATTTTAGACATTAACTACGAAACGGGAAAGGATATTTCAAATAACAGAAATGAGTGATGTACAATTCTGAGTTATATTAAAATTTAATGGCTGGTATTCACTTACGCATGAAAACTGCATAACACCACTTCCATGTTCTTGGAAATATTTTGTTAAAAAGTTCTATAGAAATAAAGTCATAAAAAAGCTGTTGTTGTAGTAGAGTCACATTTAGAGACCAAGGTGCAGTTTGTGTCATTGCAATGGCAGAATTATGAAAGCTATCTCTATTTTGAAACTGCAGCAGAAATCAATAAAATAATGTTAGCAAGTGTATGACCTGTCTGGTTACCAATAGCAACCATTCTTGTTCGCCCAAGGCTGGGATCCTTTTGCTCAGAATAAAGAATCTCGACCTCTAGCCATGTCTGATATTTTTAGCAAGGCAAAGTATACGCGTACTTGTTTTGTATTCTCAACCAATCAGATTTGTCAGATTTGATAGGAAGTTCAGTTGGACCCACCCAGAGGTCATGATTCTAGGCACTGACCAAAACGATCATGATTTGATAATGAAGAACCTGTTCTTCACAGTAAAACCTGTCTTGATTGACAACTTAATTCTCTTGATGACAGTAATTATTAGGAGAAATTTGACTTGGTCTGGAACCTCAAATGTCAGTGAATTTTGTTTCTCTCAACCCAGTCCAAATGTTGAACTATCATTACTCAAAAAGAACTGTCATAGGTATGAACAAAGCAATCAAAAGATTTGCCATGCCATAAATTACAAGTGGGCTAAGCGACACACTAGGTTAATTTTCAATTGGATACTTGATTGTAGAAAATTGATGAATGAAAATTAATTACCATAGAAAAATAGTACAAATTCTTGGTTTCCACATGATGTCATTGCCCCATATTTGGATGATATTTACAATATCACAAGATTTCTAACTGGCTTTTTTTTGTTTGCATCATCCAACATGGCCGCCAGGACAATTCTGTTTGAATATTTTGGGATTGGTTGCAAACACATGCGCACTAAGTTAAACTGAATTTTTCAGTCATAAAACTTAACTCTCACTTAATACTGCTTCAAAATTTACCAATGTAAATTGACTAGAATGTCAGTTTTTCATGCTAAGCCAAGTAGTTGTACTATGTGCAGCAAAGTTCATTCACAGGCTTGAGATTTTGAACTGGGCTTAAGAGTTTACGTTAATTAATGATTTATATCAACTTTGAATGAGAATGATTGATGCTGCTCTCTAGAAGCCTTAACAATGTAATCTAAAATAAAATCCACCACATTGAAACGGCATCCAACAAAGAGCCTCAGTATGACGAGATTTGTTAAGAGATAAGTTACTACAGAATTTAACAATATCACACATCTGTGGTATTTCACCGAGAACAAAAGATTCCTTGTTTTAATTTGCCTGCAACCTGATAAAGGGTACGTGACCTCGAAAAGTTCTGTTCCTAATTTGACCTGTGATCTCATTTCACGATGGAATGGAACCGCAGTACTTCTGCTTCCTGGTTTCTGAGTCTTGTGACTGATGTGTCCATTTCAGAATTGCTTTAATCAGCATTTTTCTGTAATTCATGGAAGCTGGGTCACTTCATCATAGAAACGAACTCTAGGACGACCCCTGCCTGATGGTGACCTAGTCGATTCCTTCAAAATTAAAAAAAAGAATTGACATAGTGAGTATTAACCCTTTAATGCTCAATAGTGACTTATAGATTTTACTCTGTCTAACGCTAGACGATTTTACTCGTCAAAGGGAGGCCCCTTGGGCACTAAAGGGTTAAAAAACTATCTCCTTTAACCCTTTAATGCCCAATAGTGACTTATAGATTTTACTCTGTCTAACGCCAGACGATTTTACTCGTCAAAGGGAGGCCCCTTGGGCACTAAAGGGTTAAAGACTAAAGGTCAGAAGACTCATGTTAATTGCTGCAAGCTCAAAAACAAAGCCCTGTTTCACTAGAATTCTACATAGTCACTCTTTCACGAATTTATATTTCCTGGACAGCGACATGTCTCATATTTCAACAGACAAAAAATATATCAAGTAATCACGAGGGTGTTTCATCACATTCTAAACACTGAATATTTTGGCCTGAAAATATTCCGGTGTGCTCTGTAATTTCAGCTCCCTTCTCTGTCTTGAAATGTTATGAAACACTGTCTAATGCTTGATATACCATGGGACATTTAACAGTGTTTGATACTAGAAGTGCTGCTCATTAAATTTCAACAAAAGGTTTTCTCCAGAGACCTAAAAGCGAAAACTACCTACATACTGACTCTATATCTAACTGTATCCTCTCCCCTCTTCCTCACAACACCACATCCACAAAGGACCACTTTCCTGTGCTCCCTCAGCTTCTGACTCAATGATAATCATCAAATTCAATGGAAGCCTAGTAGTCACAGAACATCAAAGACCACAGCAAATCATACCTCAGTATAATGGTCTGCAGTTCTTTTTGGAATATAATCTCTTTGGACTGACCGTATACTATCAATCACATCTTTATCAACATCCTGCAAAGCCAAAATAGTAATTTATAATAAACAATTGCAATATGTCAGTGAAAGTTCCTTTTAAGTTGCCACTGTTTTGCAATACTTTTAATCCAGGTGGTATTTTTCTTCAACTTTTCTCCTGCCACATGCAATAAAACATCAGTTCCAAGAAGTCGCAAGAATCGTCTAATGTTAAAAACACTTTGCAAATAGAAAAACTTGGGATATTAGTGCCCAAATGTTAATCCCAGCCTCTAAACATATAACAAGCTTTTTATCTCTGGCAGCTTTTACTTTACACCTTCTGAATTACCTTGTCTTTATCTCTAGATACCTTGAATTCATAGTAGGAAGACTCCTTTAAATAAGCGACTACCCCATAAGCAAGCAACCAAAATGCCAAGCCTAGGTGGTCAATTACAAGAGATGGTTGATTACGAGAATTCAGACCATACTCTTCAACATTTTGCCTCAAAAGCAGATGGTAACTCCAGAGACTTTTAATACCCCATGTTTTAAATGTTTTGTTCATGTGAAAAAAGTTCGAGAAAAAGTCCAGTACTTCCCATGGATAAACTTCAGTCTCTTGCACTACCCAGGAGTGCAATAATATTGCAACATCTTATTATCCAAATTTCACTCTATTATCTGTCAAGTGGTCCCTTACAAGAGGTTACAAACAAAGAAAATTTCAAATGTGTAGCTCCGATAGTGGTTGTGGTCGCTTACGAGAGGTGCTTCCTTACAAGAGGTTCCAAATATAGTGATTTGACTTCCAAACTTTTGGTATTTTGGAAAACTGGTTGTGAGGAGAGGTGATTGCTTACAAGAGGCGGTCGCAACAGAGGTTTGACTGTATTTCTTAAAGCAGTTTGGAAACTTCTTTTCAATGACTTTACTGATTAGGAAGACAAATTAAAATAAATTAATCAAGATTTGCAAACCTCTAGAGAGCTGAATGAAGCTTCACTTTCACTCTTCATCTGTTGCTGGGCAGACACTAACCTGAATATTTACAACAAAGAACATTAAAATTAATCAGGTAGGGTTCTGATCAGACTACTATAAAACAAAACAGATTAATAACACAAGCAGATACACTAGGTTGACATGAGGTTGACTTTTCTAATGTCAAAAAGAAAGATTTTCTAAGTTACATCATTGTCGCTTGAATCATGAGTAAGTACATGCAAATATTACTATAAGAAATTAATGTTAAACAAAAATATAATAATTATGGAAATATTATTCCTTACTTTTGCAATGTAAACAATGTCCCAGTAATGTGTTTACATCTGCTAACCAGGTTTTCCAGTTTAGAAGGTTCTTCTTTCAAAAACCTGAAAGAAAAATATTTGTTACATCAATGGGCAGAATTTTAAGTGCAGAAATCAAGACTAATACTGTAGTATTTTAGTACAGTGGAACCTCTGCAAATGGACACCACCTGCAAGAGGACACCTCCTGTAAGCAGACACTTACATGCAGTTATCATCTCAGCCATACACAAACAAACACTGTATCTTTAACACTCATAAGTGGACAGCTCTGGGAAGCAGATTCTTAGTGATGATCCCAGTTACATAGAACCACTTTATTTTTAATCTCTTATAAGTACCCCTCTGTTAAATGAACACTTTTTTCTGGCCCTAATGGTGACCGCATAAAGGCCTGTTTACACAGGCGATTTTTGTCACGGCAACTCGCTGCGATTTTTGCCGCGCTAAAGTTGCAACAAGTTTCAAACATGTTCAAAACCCCTGTGACATCACGGCGACAAATGGCACTGAAAATCACAACTGGTTTACCAGAGTGGTCATTAGGCATCGGAGATCGGAGAATTCTCTGCCTACTACGTAGAATTCTCCGGCTAAATTTTGATGGCCTGGAGCTCAGCTATATATTTCTTTTATTCAGACGTGGAACTGTTATGTAGTAAAAAAATTATATTTGGTGAAAAACGGTATCTTTTTTCCAAGAAGATATACACAGAACGCATTGAACAAACAATTCTTTCTTCCTTCTGTGTGCGTCGTTGAAAGTTGTTATACTATTGAAACAGGCTTGTCACGGACATTGCACAAAAATGCGCAATTTTAACGTCATACCGACGTGACTCTACATGACTAAATAAACAATGACTGAATATATAAATGACCTTATTTAACACACACTTAGTGCCAGCGGTGTTAAGCTAACAAACTAATTGGGGACACCATTAAAAAAAAGAAAAAATTGACTACTGCTTGCGTAGTGTGGAGAGTTTCCGGTCTGCTCGAGTTCTTCATTTTTATTTACATTCGAAAATTATTCTTAAAAAAAAGGTATACGACGAACACGTTAGATCGACATAAGTCACAAAAAGGAAACTTGGCCAAAGCTAAGCAGAAAAAAGTTAACTACATTATGAAAAAACGATTTTTGTGATATAAACTGCTACGCAAGCTGTTCACTGTACAGTATTTTACATGATGAGTATCAAATTACTGCAAAGCAAATGCAAATTTTGTCAATTTCTAAAAACAACGACTTGTGAAATGAAGCACTATAATTTGCAACTGTACAGGAAACAAAGACGAAATTTTCATTGACCGTCATCTGCTGCATTCAAGATATCGTTTATTACAGTGGTTATCAGTCACACGCGCCCTCCAACGATTTTTTTCCATTTCGAAAACTACGTTTTGGTGGACGTCAATCAAATGTATCCATGACAATAACGGCGTCAAATTATCAGAATATCCGAGTTGCTCCTACCCTGGGTGCCAGAGGTTTTTCTTGCGCGGTTTCCGGT
The DNA here is from genome assembly GCA_019787425.1 of Platygyra sinensis. Lineage (NCBI taxonomy): Eukaryota > Metazoa > Cnidaria > Anthozoa > Scleractinia > Merulinidae > Platygyra > Platygyra sinensis. Next base: position 30,187 of record JAHPZR010056265.1, on the reverse strand, counting down.
GTCGGTCATGTCCCTACAGTGGAGACCGTGGAGTTGATGAATAGAGTTAACCCTTTCACTACCGAAAGCACCCAAGCAAAAATATTGAATTTCAGCTTCTAACATTAAGAAATGTTGGTATAATATTTGGTAGTTGAAAAGATAGAGCCATATGACAATCTTTGAGTGAAAGAGTTGAAGCTCTTAATTTCACTTTTCTTGTTTGATATAAATTCCAAGAACAAAACAACATTTTGGGACCATTTTAAGGCATGCATTGTTTTTTGTTCGGCAGCTAGTGAGAAACAAGAATTTTAAAAAAAATTAAAACCGCGCTTTTTTAACTCTTGCGCTCACAAAAACATTACGTAATATTTAGCAACAACGTTTTGCAAGAAAACATTACCCTGAAACAATTTAAAAGATGGTTAGGACTTGTTTCCATATCTCAAACCGCCCTTGGATACCTTGTGATGCGTACACAAAGTAAATACTGATTATAGGCCTAAGCACTGAAAATACTGATTAGGGTTAGGGTTAATGCAAGGGGTTAATGGTTAGTAGACTGCAAAACAGTCGTTTTCGGACGTTTTCGGAAGGCGCGAAGCGCCGTTAGCGTGATCCTCGCGCCAGACCTTTCGTTCGAATATGGACCGTCGCAAAAAATACGACTGTTTTGCAGTCTAAATGGTTAGCTTCTTCATAGCGTTCGGGTTTTCGATATGGTACTTAAATTAAACCTTGTGCCGGTAGCGTTTCTTCGGTGGTCTAGTGGTTAGGGTGAAAGACTTCCGTGCTAGCGCCCCGGGTACAAATCCACCTCGTCACTACAAAATTTTTTTTTCCTTTAAAATTGAAGAGACTTCCACTTTGACAACATTTGTTGAGCAGAAACTAAGTCTCTGTGTCAAGAAACTTAGAAATTTCATGCAAGTGTACGTAAATAGGGAGAGGGCGGTTTGAGATATGGAAACATTCTTTGCATGAGACGGGTCTAGCGTTACTTGTAATCGGAGAATTTTGTTTATGTCTAAGGATAAAATACCTTGACCTTGTAAACGACTATCAATTTACATATGTTAAAAGGGTTTTTCACGACTAAGACTAAGTTTTAACTTTTTTTCCCCAGAAAATTCCATCATTGCTTCTAGCGAAGTAAACACGATCTTACATTTATCACCGTCAGCGTGTTCCATCATGGCCAGACGTAATACCTTTATAGCGCATTGAATAACCCCTTCGAAAGTGAACAGAAACAAAAATTCCAGATTACAAAATCTTCTGTTTCGACGGACGGGAGTCGGGGGAATATGGAGCAAGACGGCAGTGAAGGGGACGACGAACGCACTAGCGGACAGAGCGGAGGAGAGGCAGGCAATGGAGAATCTTTAGCGGAGAAGAAAGATGCTCAACAGAGCGAAAGCTGTGTCCCGGTCACAACAGCAACGCGATCGGTCGCGGACTGGAAACCTTTGCCCGTTCGGAAAAAACACCGTCGCGGGTCGAGGCGGAATCAAAACAGACCCGGGAAAAGATATGTTCCGTATTCTAAACTTTCGTGGGAAGAGAAAAAGCAGCGAGACGAGAGAGACACAAAGCGAGCCTTTAAACTCCGAGAACAGATTAACGCTAAGGGGCGACCCACCGCGCCTTACAACACTACTCAATTTTTGATGGCCGAACACGATTTAGCCGAGCCAGATTTAGGTTCACATGCTCATATGCAATCGGATGGCGAAGAAACACCTTTGAGGAGTAGGGTACCGTCTAATTCCTGTGACGATTCGGATTTTGACGATGACTATAATGAATCCCCCGAAGACGAAATTTACGAGCAGCAGTTTTTCGAGAAAGACTTCACAGAGGCCTACGAGCAAGTTCATGTAGAGAACTTGCATTCAATGAGCAAAAGTGAACTTGTGCGCGAGTTTATGCTTCTAGAGGAACGTGTAGAAAACATGGAAATTAAACTGAAAGAGTCTGAAGCTATAGGTAGCGTTTTTGCGAGGCGAATTTCTGTTGAAGAACTGTCTGGGGCTTTAAACGGGGACGACAGTTTGGACTTGAGCAAGGCAGACTCGAAGACTCGCGAAGAAATATTGCTCGTGGAATTGAGCAGACTTCGGAAAGAAAATGAACGCTTGCTAGCAGAAAACGAAGACATAAAGAAACGTTTTCAGAAATCTGTTTCACCTAAAGTCTCCTAATCTCCAATTGGACGTATTTTGTGGCGCTGTAGTTGATTCAGTTCTACGCTATACGAGGATTCCAGTGACTGGCTGAAATATGTATACACTAAAAAACATCTGTGTTTGGCACAAGTTTCTAATGTATGGCAGCGTAGACGCGATGTCGGAGTTTCCCCGTTAAGACGCGGTTAATGTATTGCAAATAATAAAGCCAAGGATGTAGTTTTTAAATAAAATTCATATTTAGTGATCGGGTGAAGTATCGATACTATTTTTTGTCGTGTCTCTGTTTACGTTCCGTGCGTTTTGTTATTATCATATCGCTCATTCCATTGTACAGGCAAGACTTGTCGAACTTGATGTATTATTCATCGATTAAAGAATGGGAACTAAAAGTTGAGGGAATATTAAAATACTGTACATATGTCCTTGCCAAAACTACAAAATCAGGGGTGCAAGAAAAGAAAATTACATGATATCTCACTGATGACCGTTTGCGTAGTCCGATATCCGTATTGTAAACCACAAACGTGTTTAGAAGCGTGCAGATGAAACCGTCGTTGGTGGAGAAAACTTGCAATACAATCAGACTTGATAAAAACGCCTCTAAGAACAACAGAACTATCCCAGAGTTGGAACTACAAGAAAAAATTTTACCCTTGTAAATTAAATTGTCGCAGTTATATAAACACCACCGTGAAACGTGTAACTTTATCACTCAATCAACCAATGCACCCATATAAGGATATTGGCTGATTATCATCAATTTGCTTTTAATTGCCACAGGTGTGATATTCCTTTAATTGCTAATGTTTGAAAATTAAAAATAACTTTTTTCTGGCATCAGATAATCACTGCAGAAGCAATATCAACTAAAATGTACAGAGCTGTTTGCTTTTCTCCAAAGCTGGCAGCTTCAGTCAGCAAGAGTCAAATTTCAAAACAATCATCGTTTCCTTTGTTCCCAATAATTATAGTCACGTATCATTCGAAGGATTAAACTCTTGAACTAAGAACCTCTTTTCTGGAGCAAAAACTGACAATACAACCAAGGAACTGGATAAAAACACTTTTTTAAACCAATAATGAACTGTAGTTCCAGAAAATATCCTCCCCCACAGACTAGGAGGGATTTTTTTCCTAAGATCCCACCACCACTCTGAAAAGTCCAGTTAAACTTCATACATTTCTTAAAAGATTTGTGGCCGTACAGAAACCTGCTGCAACACCCAGGAAATTTCAATTCATTCTTTGGGTGGGATATGGATATTCTCTGAAACTACACAATTTTCCAGTAGAAATCTTACCTAAGCTTAAAGTTTATAGTGTGTGATTTGGGAAACAAGCGTGGGGGTGGGGGGTGATAGGGCTGTGCAAGGTAGATGATAAGGATTCCAAAAAATACTGTGTGTGAAAAAGATCATATTCAAACTTTGAGTATTTTGATTGTTTTCAAAACTTGTGAGATGTTTCTGGGAATAATATTTTTTCAAAGTGACCTGAACTAATAATATTGTTCAAATTCCAAGGATCTTGCAATTTCAGAGAATCTCTTGAAATTCCAGCCAAAATTTTACAATCTCGACCTGAAACAGTAGCTTAACATGAGTCATCACTCCATGTGTAAGTGGCTACTATTTTAGGGTTTGTACTTTTATAAAAATATGGAGAACACAGTGTGCAATTCGCATCCTCTGGCTAACTCAAACAATTCACCCAAATTCATAAAGACAAGTGCTCGAATGCATCTTTGCTTCTCAGAGTCTTCTCAAAAGTGTTATCACATTTTTTTTCTCTTCTATGAAGGGATTTCATAATAATTTACATAAATTCCATACCTGCTGGAGCAATAATAGGGAGCTTTAGATTGGACTACGAGTACGAGTTTGAGTACGAGTACGACTTTCGAATTTCAAACCAGTGACATTTCCAGAGCCCTCCTTCTTCATGTTGGGTTTAGTTGGAGAGAGTAGCTCAGGGGCTGAAATGGGTATGTGTTGTGATAATGTGAAGCCTGAAAACTAGAATTGAAAAGTCGTACTCGTACTCAATCTCGTACTCGTAGTCCAATCTAAAGCTCCCTATTAATATTTGTATCTTGACCACCAAGTCTGTTCCTTAAGCTTGCATTTTTGTGGCATAAAGAAGACTCCATAGCATTGCTACTAATTCTAGTAATTTCGTCACTAAATTACAAGAAAACTTACGTGGACTGCAATAAAAAACAGAGCAAATCCCATAGCATACAAGAAAGCTTTATTGTGTTATTTTTTCAACGTTGTTTCTTAAATAATTTATCTTGTAGCTTGAACAGTTACTGATACTGCATGACATTAAAACCTTGTACAATATAGAGAAACAACCTTTTAGGCATAGTGGTTAATTCACAAAAAGGCACATTAAATATCTTAAAGAAAAAAAATGCAGCCTACAAGGTTAGTGCAGTTGACATGTTCCTGATAGAGGATTTTTTCAGCAAATGAGGTTTTCCAGCTAAAATTTGTGTATTTTCATATAATGGAAGAGATGGATAGCGCTCACTACTCAATGACTATGACTAGAGCACAAGTGCTTTGCCTGTTTTGAGATAATGCCTAGGATAACAACTTGTTGTTACATGTATGTGAGACTATCATACAAAAACAATACAGCTTCTGCTATTTATCTAAAACTGTAAGATCCAGCAATACTGAAAGTGGGTCAGTTTTCAATGTCCAATTTCTTGATAACATGCAGTGTATAAAATTAATATGAAGTCAGGTGTGATGGTCATGAGACTTGGAAATGATCACCTCATGGAAAACATGTCTGGTCAAAGTCTCATTCTATCAGCTGGAGTCCAATCATTTCTTGATAATAGGGTTAAGATTTTCAAAACACAAGTATAAGACCACCTTTGAGTCACATATTATGTCAGTAAGTGTGTGAAAATAGAAGTAATATTGATAAATGGATTGGTGACTTGATAAAGTAACAGAGAAGCATTCAGTCAGAGAAGCGTTCTTTCAAATATTGTTGTCACACTACAAAGTATTACTGGTATTTAGTTTAGTTGCCCTCTCGACTCTTTCAGTGCTGACCTTTAAGCGTACTTCGGGTGAGTGCACAACTTCTTCTAATGATTTGAACATTGTACTGTATCTGAGGGAGGAAACACTTTAATGATCTCTGGCGGTTTGGACAAGAAGAACAATCATTTGCTCAAGAGGGCCACAGTTTCCAAGAGATGATTAAAAACCCTCAAAGTAGATTAAGCAATTTGAACAATATCAACATTTCAGAATAGAGAGGATTTTTATGGTCAATTTATTTCCAGGTTGAATACAATAGTAAGCTTGTGAGTGGTTTTTCATGTTTGATTAAAACCGTTATAGCCAATCAAGGTGTCTTTCACCTTTTCTCGAAAATTGTTTCCCAGTGCCTGTATGTCTCTGTTTACAGTTCCTCATGCTGCCATGATTTCAAATATCAGTCCAATCATGAACATGGCTGGTCTTCCTTCTGTTTTCTCCAACCAATCACTCTACATGTACATGGAATGCACACCTCGACTTGCGTATTCATCTTTCACTTCTAATCACTGTCTTCATCACTTTCAACAATCTGTCGACTCTTTTTCTTCTTTCTTGGTGTGTTTCCATCTTCACTGCCAGTCCTCTTTCTTCCCTCATGTGTGTCATCTTCAATACCTTCCTTTGCATTCAACAGCCTCTCTAGTCCTTCATCATCTTCGTCACTCTCTAATCCTCCTGCTCCATCACTTTCTTCAGCTTCATCCGATTCACTTGCAAATCCTACAACACAACAACACAAATGTTTGAGCAATTGAACTTCACTCCTCCCTCTTTATCATATGCCTCAAAAATAAAAAAATCTCCCCTCCTATTGTCACTTAGGGAGCTCCTTTTTAAAGCAAGAAAGTATCCATTTCCACTTCAATCCTGCCTCTTTTTAATAGCACCTCTAGATCTGCCACATGTATGAATTTAACAACAGTATTTAGGTATACTAGAATACAATGCACCGACATAATTTTTTTAACAACTGTAGAATACATTGATTCTTATTTTGATCTCCAAACTAATACAAAAAGATGATCCTGTCAGTAGTACAAGGACTTGCTTTATTCTTTTTATAATTCTATATTTATTAGGTATCGATCAACAAAATTACGTCACTACAATATGGTTTATCATCTACCTTGTTTTTTTTCTCACTGACAGTGTCCTTAACAACAGTAATATATTTACTACAGTGGAACCTCCGTGTTACGAAAAATTATTGCATGACTAGTACTTGGAAGATTCACAAATATGCTAATTTCATCTTGAATCTACTAGCATATTTAATTAGTGGCGCATCACAGTGTATTTTTCGTTGTTTACATCTGTTGCTGTAAATAGTTTATATTGTAATGTTACTTTATTTAGTCTAGCTGGAGAGTTCTAGAAAGTTATGCTGTAAAGTATATAAGTGAACCGGTCTAGTTTTAAAATGGTTTTTTTCCCAGGAGTGTTGAGAGAATAATCTCGTGAGTCAGTAGAGTTTACTGAAGTGGTACGAAGGTCGCGTGTAAAGCTTGGAGGCTTAGTGAAGTATCGACAGAGGTCGTGTTTGTTGAAGAGTGTAACAGAGAGGTTACGTGGATATTTGGCAGAGGCCGCGTGTTTATACAAGAGTGACGGAGTTCAAGTGTAGTTACAGGCCAAGTGTGTGCTTGTTGTGAAGTCTTGTGTGGAATTACTGCATTCGTGTGGATTAAATAACCTTATTGTTGTTTCCGACATCCCTGTGTTCTGATTAGACTACAAACTACCTGCCACTAAAAACATCGAACTTGCAACACTCTGGTTGTGACCACCTCTCCTCAGTGACTAGTTTTCCAAAATGCCAAACGTATCTAATGCCCCATTCACACCAAAGCTTAAACATGTTTAAAAGCTGTTTAGTTAAACATGGTTTAAAATTGTTTTCTTGATAAAAGCTGCTTACTGATGATTTTTTTACTTCAAATTTAGCACATATTAACAAAACATGTTTAAGTCCATCAAAATCCTGCATAAAAACCTGAGTTGCAGTTTTTCTTTAATAGTTTTCATTTTTCTAAACCAGGTTTAATTAAACATGTTTAGTTGGTGTGAATGGGGTACAAGTCAAATCACTAAAATTTTATTTAGAAGCTCTTATAAGCAACACCTTTCATAAGCGACCTCGACCGCTTTTAGAGTTAAAAGTTTAAAATCTGCATTTGCTTTTGACTTCCCTCAAGCAACCACTCGACAGATAATAAAGCATAAATTTGATAAGGTGTTGTAAAATCGCATTCCTGGGTAGAACAAGAGACGAAACCAGATTTTTTTCTCGAAATTGACTGTTCAAATGAATAAAACATTTAAAACATGGGGTTAGTCTGTAGTTATCATATGCTAACGAGGCAAACTTTTTACCCGATACAGGGGTTTCAATAAGCACTGACATCCGACAAAGAGCGTCGGCTTCTTCGATCAGAGACGTCGGCTACTTTCTGCCTAAACTGAAGTAATTAAAGAACGATCCTTTCAAACAAAATTAAAATTTATTTTGATGGGCTTGGATGTACTTTTTACCTCAATTTCGAGATCAAGGTCATGCCTCATTGACCTAAGAAATCATACTTATATTTAAATACACAATTTGATACCCAGAACGCTGGAAATAGTGTTTAAAGAGCTTCCAGATTTCAAATTTTTCTAGGGGGCATGCCCCCAGACCCCCTGTCAATATCGTCCCCTACTCTTCTCAAACTGGCTGCCTACTTCAAACTTTATTGAAACCCCTGCCGATATGGCCAAGTAAGCTCTCGGAAGCGACCATCTCCCTAAGGTCAAGAGATTTGACTGTATTACTAACCTTCTGCTAACTTTTTCTTGTACTTTTTCTTTATGGCCAACAAACTCTGTTCCAGATCTTCTCCTTCATCATCATAGCGATCAGGTTCAAGGAAGCTGGTACTCAGGCCCTTTGCTTGGCTTCTCTCTCGCATTCTACGCTGCTGATTTTCCCGACGTAACTGGGTTCTAAGCCTCTCATCTTCTTTCTTGTTGGTAAGAGAGAAAATATATTTTCATTCAGGATCTGCACAAGTACAGCAATGACAAGCAATCCTTTAATATCTCATCACTTAAAATACTGTCAAAGATGATGAGTGCCTCCCACCTTCTCAAAGTCTGCCAAAATTGACTATTTTGAGAAATTTTCTAGTAATGTGTCTAGATATTAAAAAACAAGAATCCCTTGCAGTCTGAAATTTCAAAGCATTAATTTTGACACCATGAAATATTCTAATAATTGGGGTGCGTGGAAAAAAGCCCTAAGTGGCTCTGGGGTTATTTCAAGAAAAACAGCATTTTTACAATTTTGTTAGTTTAAGCAGTTATTTTATCTTTAAATGCCAATAAATAGCTTTGAAATGAATGAAAAATTTATTGCAATTATTGATTCTTTTGAAAATAACAATCTTTGTAGTTGAGGGATTCTTTCGGAATAGCATAAAATCTTCACATTTCATTTTGAATCTAGTTTTTTAAACGCACTTCCCAGCTGCTTCATATCTACACAACATATTTTTTTCTCAGCCATTCCGTTCTCCTGTTTCCGTTTTCCTGTTTGTTTCTCCTGTATATATTAAACTGAAAATAATAGTAGTTCTCACCTTGATAAGTTCCGACCTCTGTGCCTCAGGATCCATACCAGCTGCTGGAAGTACCCTAATCTTTTGTGCCTTGGACGCACGGTCTGCAATGGACAGCGTCATCTTTCTGTGTGTCTGGCTTGATGTGGAGTGAGGTCTGAATGTGAGTTTCTCCCTGAACACAGACTGAGCTTGTAAACCAGTTCCCTGGGAAAATAACAAAATACATGCTATGCTATTGTTTTTTGTTTTAATTTTTATTGTCCTTATTAATCTTACTAGTAAAAGTAGAATATTGGTGACACAGTGGCCTAACGGTTAACACAGACTCACATCCTATCCAAGGCAAAAGCAACTTTTTATATCTGGGTTATAGACCAAGTGTGACATGTAGCATTCCTCATAGCCAATGAGTGCTACAGAAAATGCAGTTACATGACTGCATCAATGGTGCAATGCAGGTCACAAACTACTTGCCAAGAAAAAATCTCTACCAATACAGGTCTAGAGTGTTCTACTTGAGGCACATGAATACATGCACAGTGATACACAACATACCTGTTGTACAAAAAGGTGGTTGAAGTTGCCGTCAATCTTGTTCTTGTGTACATCAAACACTTCTCCCAGCAGTAATGAAGTGGAGCCATCAGACCAGCGAACAATGCGTGCATTACTTTCTTTTATTTCATTTCCCTCATCATCTTTCCTGTACCTCCATCGAATTGTGTTTTCTACCTAAAGGACAATGTTAATTGTTTGTTAATTTAATGACAAAACTGTGACAAAATAAACAATTGCATCTTGATTATGAAACACCGCTACTGGAAATCACCTAAGATGTCTTTCTCGGGCAAGAATAGTAATCTCGATGGCACATTTTGCAAGCACAAGACATACATGCTTGCTGATGGGTTACAAGTCATCACAACAATCAGCTACAGTTGGGCAAACATTCAAATGCCAATTCTTTGTTTTCATGTGACGTAATCATATTCTAAAATTAAACATTATCCTTCCTTCTGAGGCTTAAGTTTCATCGGATAAAAGACCCTATAGGTACTTGACATTTCACAATTTTTAGCTCGACAGGGTTCTTCTTATTGTAATAGGGCACGTTTGAGTTTCCAAGCTTTAGCGTTGCATGACATTACAATGGCAGCCCGTGAAGACTGTCGCAGAGGTCAAAAGAAGAGTTATTGCTTTAGTTTTTGCTAACTTAACAGTGCTTGCACTAGAAGAAGCATTTATTTCAATGTGTTGGATCTCTAGAGCGATAATTTTTCGTTTTAATGGCAAAACTCAGTGACAGATGTTTCTGTCACTTTACGGCCGCCATGTTTGTGTCCTCCAAAGGACACAAACATGGCGTCTCCATACAAAGCTCTATAAATTTGGGTGACACACTTCTGCAAATAAATCGCGAATGAAAAACAGCAGAGACCTGATTCTTGGCTAGATTGTTTATATATCAATCATCTATCGTATCCAAGATTCTTGACTTTATTCATTGAATGGTTACGATTTTAGTTTTGATCACATGACTGGTGAAAACAGAGAATAGCCTGCTAACACTACTACCTTTCATTATTCCCAGTCACTCTGTCATTCACAAGGCAGAGCAAAATCAGATCACATCCCTGACCAGATTCTGGACAGATCTATGATCCACAACCATGGAATTTTAGCTGGAAATCCCACATGCAAATAGCGAAAGCATTCAGAAGCCACAGCATAAACAGTTGAAAGGCTTGGAACTTATCAGCTTGATTGAGGGTTGTCCAATATACCCGATCCGTAATGGGTTGCCAAACTGGTGACACTCATGATGGATCACGATGACCTGTCACTTTTTGACGGTCCATGACATGTCGGCGATCGAGTGTCTTCCTCCACACTTGTACGTATGTTTGTGGCGTCATTATTTTAGAACAAGGAATATTGTTACACTTTTGCCTGCTTCTATCAGGGCTCAAAGTTAAGTTCAACTGGTCGCATATGTGACTAGATTTTTGGCTGTGCACCTAAAAAATTATGTGTGGTCGCACCACCACGCCTTTAAAGCCAAAGTACAGTGCGACTTCTCTTGTGCTTACTCACCTGACCATACTAACGTACTTCGATTAATAAATATAAAGTTAAACCTAGATATAGATAAAGTTGCACCATTTTCCTTTCATCGGTTTGTGTTCTATTCCTCATCTTAAAGTCTAATTTCCAAGTGGATTCTCCGGACTCAAACTTTCATTTTTTCCCACGTTCTGTGTTGTAGACAACTCCGCTGACACATGCAAATGAAGGAATGAAGCACATGCTTCTTGTGCAATCGATAGGTAGAAAAGGCAGATTGTTGTTATGGCGGTCATAGCGAAAGGTGCTCCGAGCGGAAAGCGTGGGGACTGATGATGAGATTAAATCATGTTCTTGTTCTTCACGAACAACAGTTACAGAATGCTGCATTTTGTAACAAAAGCTTTGTTTTCACCTGTCTGTCAGCATTTTCAGAATGGGCCAGACCACGAATTCTATGGCTTGAAAGCTAGCCAAATGAGCAAAATTCGTGCCAATTCTCATGAATACCCACATGTTGAAAAATTCAAGAATCTTCGTGAACAGAATTTCAAAGGTGAAGCAAACTGACAATAAGCAATTGGATAGTGAGGATACTAAACGAAGCAACTTCAGTAGTTAATATCTACATATGATTTAAGCTTATCTCTTGAAATATCCTGATTCTTTTGTTTTCCTTGTGACAATACTGATAGAATAGGCCCATATTGCAACACGCAGCCTGAGTCACTTTTTTGGAACGTTAAGTATTCTTTTGGAGTAGATGCTTTAAGTATCTGAAGCTGTGCACCAAAAGATTTACACCACGCCAAAAGATTTACACCTGGTCGCACAAGTGCTCCCAAAGCCAAAAATAAACTTTGAGCCCTGTTCTTTCCGTTGCTTGCAGGTCATCATGATCCATCACAAACCGTCATCCCTTTTGGCAACCTGCTAAAGATCGGGTGCATTGGACATGTATGGCTTGATCTCAGTCAGCTATGCAAAAAAAAAACACATACACTGTGCTGAGGCTTTTTTGCTCAGATGCAAATTTAAACCATAAGTACCTTTAGTTTTAGTCTGGCTCTGCCCTCTTCATCCAACACTTCATCTTCTTCCATCTCGTCCTCATACAACGTAGGATCAAATGGTTTGCGTTCGATGCTCAAAAAGTTTGGCATCTTCACAAAATACAACTCAGAACCCAAAGAGAATTGAGAGTATGGGATTGTAACGTCAATTCTTGTCTCTTCTTCTTCCTCCTCACCCTGTTCTGGGGGAGCTTCTTCTCCGTCATGCACTTGAACTTCTTCACCTTCACCAACTTGTTCCCTTTCTTCAGGCTCTGGAGTTTTTTCAGCTTCCTTATCTCGCTAAAAGAAATGATAAAAATACCAACATTAAGGGCTTGTTTTAAACACCGTCCAACTCTTAGATATTCTTGAGGTCACTCCACGTGTGCCTCTCCTGTAGGAATGGACATTGCATAGATGGTTTTGGGTAAACCTTATGTACAAACATCATTTTATAACCACCTTCATGAAAAAAAAAATAATGATGTGCTTCTTCATTTTTCCAAGCTCTGATAATTAATATTCTTAAAAACATACAGAGGAAAAAGAGTTAGCAACTGGTGAATCCTGCCTACACGACTGTAGTTTAAAAATACATCTGACCTGTTCTTCATCTGATGATAATTCCTCATCGTCTCCAAATAAATCTGCAGAAGACAGCTGGCTTTGGAGTTTTTGTTTCTTCTCCTCCTTCTGTATGCAAAATTATAAGTAAATAATTTGATTAAAGGACTTAATAGTAGACACTTCAAGGCCTTTAGCAAAGTTAGCTCAAAACTTTGTGTGGTATCTCAGACTGAAAACCCTTTCTTTTGTTTGACTTTGTTTTACAAGTAAAATATACACTGTAACTATAAGCACTCCTTTAATGGGACGCATACATGTTTCGGTAAAGATCGCGATCGATATCATGTTTTTCAAAAACACATGGGTAAACAACGTGGTGTCTCATGTCTGGTTATTGACAATTTTCTCCCACTAGTGCTACCTTCTGTTTCTGTCTAAAAGTTTTCCTTTCTGGTTGCAGTTTCAAAGTTTTTGGTTTTTTAACCTACAAAGATGAAAACTTTTCCCAAGTGCAACCCATACCTTACTGTAGTGTTATTTGGCATTTCCTTATTTGGTAATGAACATACATTTGTATTATGTGCTTTTGGAAAAACAGGGATGCCATCTTGAATAGAGCATCAAAAGCTGTTGTGTGAAAATGTGTCTCTGGTTAAACGGTATGCGTTACAATTACATGCTTACAGTTGTATGTTTGTTTTTTCCCTATATCATGCTAAATTTTGATCACATGGCTATTTCCTGAGGGTGACCACTTAATAGAGGTTTGATTGTATACTAGGGATTTTGTGACCTGTCCGGCTGCATTGCTGGCTAAGGCTGTTATGCTGCAATAATTTGAAGGCTACAGTCAAGATCTTCAGCATAACCTACACTGAATGCACCCTTCAGGAGTGCAAGGGGGGGGGGGGAGGGGAGGGGAGGAGGGCTATCTGCAGCATGCGATAGGTATTATTCTACCCAGGCTGATCGCAGTAGTAACATATTACAGTCCTAGTTACTTTATTTCACAGACACCAAAGCATTGAGGCATCTGATGTAGCTACTCTGATCTCTTCACACTTCACCTTTGCGAATTTATAAGGCTAATGCCACGATCAGTAAGTGTACTTCAAAACCTTATCTATCTCAATGAGGGAATGCTCTTACCTCATTTTCTTCCTCATGTTCATCATCTTCGCCTCCTTCTTCTTCATCATCTTCTTCTTCCCCTTCTTCATTTGTTACTTTCCTTCCTTTCTCCTTCTCATCACCACTGTCTCCTTCGTCTTTGTCAGATTCAGAAGCTTCACCTCTGTGTTCAGCTTCTTCTTCTCCTTCGCTCGGCGACTCACCAAACAGCTCATTCAGTTGAGCTTCTCGCTCTGCTGCTTTATTTTCTTTAACTTCTTTTCCTTCGTCCTCGCTGTCCTCCAGATCACTACCAAACAATAAGTCTTCCATCGACATGGTGCTGAGTACTGAAACACCAACTTTGTTTGGAGCGGAAGCTAGAAAGGTCAGCGATTTTCTGAAGTGTAAACTTGCCCCGTTATGTAAAATGAGCAGTTTGTTCTGGCCCTGGTGCACGGAAGAAATTGCTTACTTCCTTTGTTACGGTAAAAGTTCATCCATCAGTAAATGTTGCGAAAAGAAAACAAGTTTCCCACGACAAATCATAAACTGTTCTCCAAATGCGATAAACTTCCAACCGGACTCGGCCAAAAACTGAAACCGAGCGTAGAACAATTGCCTCGTTTTCATGAATTCAAGCACATGTCGCGCAAAATGGCGGAAGCGTCAGTGACCGATTGCAAAGATTCAATGAATTCCGACTCAGAGATGGTTATTCCTGGCCTTGGAGATCTACCAGTCTCTAGTGATGGAACATTAAAACGTGAACATCAGTCAGGAAGCAAAAATGGTCATACTCCTCCGTGGGAAGACGAGGACGAAAAGATGCCACAAGGAGAAGAACCAGATTCCGGGACGCCGCCACTGAAGAAGAAAAGGCGGTCGAACAAACGCAAAGGCGACATCCTGGGGGCTCAAGGACCGAAAAATGCGTTAATGCAATTGAACGAAATACGACCTGGTCTAATTTATAACGTCCTTTCTCAGGAAGGCCCGACACACTGTCCCACTTTCTGTGTTTCAGTGGTTGTTGACGGGCAGACGTTCGAAGGGAAAGGACCGAGTAAACAGAAAGCTAAACACAATGCGGCCGAGAACGTTTTGAAGTCGTTCATTACTCAGATTCGTTCACCTGCTAAGCGGCTGGTCACACAGGCCCAGGGCATTTCCACGGACTTCACTTCGGACAACACAGGAGCTCTTCTGAATACGTTTGGAAACAGCGATCAAGCAATGGCTGATAGCGAAACTGAGAGCCCAAGTGAATCATCTGCCACACAATCGAATGCCGTTAAAGTTCCACAGATGCAAAGTGAAGGGGGCAAACATCCAGTTGTGCTCCTAAACGAGTTTCATCCCGGCCTCAAGTATGAATTTCTTGGTGAAGAAGGCGAACAAAATGCGAAGCAGTTCAAATTTAAAGTTACAGTTAATGGCCAAGATTTTCTGGGAATGGGCAGCAGTAAAAAGAAAGGCAAGGCTAATGCTGCTTCCAAAGCTCTTTTTGCTCTGCACAGCATTCGTACCTTTTACACATTTTCTGGCCAATCAGAGGCTCAGCCAACATACCTAGGACCTCCGCCGTCAGCTCAGTTGGAGCAGGAAGCTGCAGATCTCATCGCCTATGCTGTGTCGACAAAGTTTCAGGGTCTTCAGTCAGCTATGGGAGAGGAACCAATTCGACGAAAAGTGTTGGCTAGCATTGTTATGACAAGCCGTGGTGACAGCGATCAAAAGTTTGAAGTGATAAGCTTGGGAACAGGAACCAAGTTTATCAGCGGTGAATATATCAGCGATCAAGGCTTGGCAGTAAACGACTGCCATGGAGAAATCATTGCAAGGAGATCCTTTTTACGATTTTTGTACTCTCAACTTGATCTGTGTGCTGAGGGATATGAGGAAGATTCCATATTTGAGAAGAAAGAGAATGGACTGTATGGTTTGAGAGACAATGTGGAGTTCCATTTGTATATCAACACTTCTCCCTGTGGTGATGCTCGTGTATTCTCACCACATGAGCCAGTCAGTGGGGAATCTGATAAGCATCCTGGAAGGAGAAAACGAGGGCTTCTTAGAGTCAAGCTTGAGAATGGAGAAGGTAATTAACTCGCATGATTCCATAAAATTCAGATAATAATCCATCTGCTTGAAACCAGTTTAGCCCCCAAAATCTCAGAGTAAAATTCTTACTGAAAATAGGTTCCCCTCAACTAAGATTCGCCTATGGGCTTACATTTGGAATATTCATTTTATTCCATGCCATACAGTCAATCAGAATACAGAAAAGCCATTGTATACTCCACAGTATTACACACAACCTGCTGATCACAAGATGCAATGGTTGTGTTGGTCACTAACGACACTTTCCATTTTACGGTATATAGTAGTGTAAAGTGTGTTAGAAATCCTTGCCACTTTGCATACAAAGCTCTTGGTATAGGTATCATAAAGCAAAATTGCAAGCACAATTGTAAGCACAAATGTTATTTCACCATGGAAATGGCCTTGATGCAGGCATAAACACAAGATCAGACTTTTTCCTTTTTCTTGTGGTTGTGTTTGTGCTGCAAGAAGTAAATTGAAGTACCGCTCAGGCATAACACAAGCACAAGGATATTTACCACACATGGTTATGTTTTGCCAATGAAAACAGTGGATCCAGATTGCCTTACTTCTAAAGAGGGTCTAACGGGGTAATCTCGTGATGAGTGATAAGCTGATTTTGTTTCTCGCGAAATGTGAATGTAAGAAATTACTCTTTGTGACTTGTGACCTGGAGGTTTTGCGTGACCCGTGAAGAACTTGAAATATTAACTGACGTTCATGATTTCACTACTCTATTCTATGTGATTTTGAGAAGCGTGTCCTTTGAGTAGTAAGAGGCGTCTGTCAAGAGTGATTTAGGTATGCGATTTGCAATATGGCGCCTTTCATGATTTTGCTTTCTTCAAGCACTTTTTCTTCTGTAAGAGCAGGTTATTGAAAAGAGTACATTACTAAATTATTTTCTTGATTTGGGAAATGAAATTGTGAAATTATTTTGTGATCCATGATTCGCTATTTTTTTGGTAATGGATGTCCAACAGTAGCATAAAATGATGAAACAGTGAAAGGTGCAAATGCAGCCGTAACACTACTGGAAAAATGACCTGAAAAAAATTTAGGCTTTGAATGAGATTCGAACCCACAACCTTTACGTTAGCGGTGCAATGCTCTACCAATGCTCTACCAACTGAGCTATCAAAAGCCACATGAGTGCGGTCGTGTCTGGGTTTGGCCCTTATGTTCAAAGCCTGAATTTCTTCAGGTCATTTTTCCAGTAGTGTTATGGCTGCATTCGCACCTTTCATTCTTTCGCTATTTTTTTGGTTCATGAGCAGTGCCAGAGAACCCCCCTGTATGACCCTCTCGAAACAGTTTTCCAAACTGGGAGGGTGTGGATGTTTTTGCTTGTGTGTGTGTTTGCATCAGATTTCTAGTGAAAACCAGGCTTAACAGTTTCATTTGAAAGAAATGTGTAGAGAAGTAACCCGGAGCTTTCACCCTCCAAAAAGGACTGGAAAATACCCAATCTATGGACCAATTTTAATCAAATGATTTATTGAATTGGCTCAAGAATTTATAAGATGTGGTATAAATTTGCACTTCTTATTATTTAAATACTATGAAAATTTACTAGTAGCAAGAAATATTTGGAAAAATTATAAATTGAGTTTTATTTATTGACTGTCATCTCTTGTATTCCAGGCACCATTCCAGCAATGAATAGTGACACAACCATCCAGACTTGGGATGGTGTCCTTCAAGGAGAACGCCTTCGTACCATGTCTTGTTCAGACAAACTGTGCCGATGGAACATCCTTGGAATCCAGGGCGCACTTCTCAGCAATTTTCTCGAACCAGTGTATCTTCAGTCAGTTGTCCTTGGCAGCTTGTACCATTATGAGCACATGTCACGAGCAATGTACCATCGTCTTGGTGATCTAGAAGGATTGCCTTCTCCCTTCAAACAGAACCGACCCCTGATGAATGGCACAAGCACTGCAGAACCACGGGCAACGATTAAATCACCAAACCATAGTGTCAACTGGAGTGAGGGAGATGAGGGGTTTGAAATTGTCAATGCCCAAACAGGGACGGTTGGTGAGGGGCGTGCATCATCGAGGCTTAGCAAACAAAGTCTTTTCAAACGCTTTATCTCGCTGTGGAAGAAGCTGAAGCCAGGCGTACCTGTCCCCTTGTCATACCATGTTGCAAAAAGAGGCGTTGTCAATTATCAAACGGCAAAAGTGATTGTGATGAAAGGGTTTGAAAGACAGGGTCTTGGAACATGGATTAGGAAACCAGTCGAGCAAGATATGTTTGAACTTTCTTCTGACGAAAATGTTTAAGTGATACAGAGAGTTTTTCAAGTTAGTGGGAAGTACTTTGGACAATTCACTTGGAATTTCATTAGAAACTTAGAGTGTTAGTGATGCAGCAGCATTTTGTGCTCAAACTTTGCTTCTAAAAGGAATATGTTGACTTTAGAATCATCATAACTTGTGCATACGTGAGTTAATAGTTAACTAAACTCATTACAACATTACTTAGTTACACTCTGGGTCTTTTGCAATGCAATTTTATATTCCTCATGTCTTCCACAGTGTTGGTGAACTTTTTATTTTTTATTTTGTGTTAGAACGTGCGATTAATTTCAAAGCTATTGAAATTTAAAGCCTTGAATTTCTATTAGTGAAAGTTTTCATACATGTAATGAGTATATTGCCATGGTAGGGAACTACTTTGTTAGGAGCTAAAGAGCGGGAAAAACTTACACTGGCCAACCTTCAATGGCATTGTAAATATATGATTTGAAATTAGTATTTCATGTACAATTCTGCTATACACTGCTGAAATATTATTGTAAATCATTGCTGGCAGAAAAGTTTCAAGTGGTTACCTCTCTCTTCCGCACAGACTCGCTAAGAGAGGGGAAACTGAATTGGGAGTGTGAAGGTGCAGAGGGGACGGTGGAAAAGGTGGAAAGTGTAGGAACCCTTATTCTGTTTTCCTTTCCCACATTCCACACGCGCTTCATTATTTTCACTCCCTCGCCTCTGAACTACCAGCCAATGGTCATGACAGCTCGAAAGAGGCTCCTGCAGAGGAGAGAGAGAGTTTACAGTTTGCAAGTTGAAACTGCTCATTTGCAACAGTGAAATGTAGGTGTATGTTTCCAAGAGTCATTGTTGAACACTTTTAGAGCAGTTTGAAGAATGTATTGTACTCTTTTCTGTAGACTAGTGTACAAAGCTCTAAGCTTTTTTGGTTTAAGCAATTTATTTGCTGTTTTTGCGAACACTGAGACACAGTAGAGACAGAAACGAATTCAATAACGTTAAGTTATTCAAGAGGTATTAAACGTATTGTTCCAAACATGGTGTAATTTGAGAGAAGTTTATTTGTAAACCCTCTTGTATTAACTTACAGTTTCTGTCCAAATGTTGTGAAACAGAGAATTGGCGATAAAAATATGCATCAGTCACACTCGATCATTTTCTGTGATAAATCGAAACTGGTAAGTGAGTTGGTAGTCAAGGTCCCGTTGTTTGAGGCAATTAATGTTAGTCCTCCACTATGGTTTTTCAGTTCTCTTGTATAGGTGTATTCACTTGTTGGGAGCCCTTGAGTCTACAATATATATCTTTTATATATTTAGACCAGTCAAGATCACAACTGAAAAACACAAAACAAAAACAAAACGAGCGTATTTCAGGACATGACCCACTGCCCACCTCCGATACCTCTTTTTCCGTGCCCCGCCTTTCAAAAAGGCGTTTTGTTTTATAACCCCCACAATAAAAAGCTTGAAAATTGAGGCAAAAATTCTCCGTTTTCAATGAAGTATTATTATAAGATCAAGTCAACCTCGTTCCCAGGGTCCTATCCACCCTGGGAGCGAGGTTGAACCAAAATGAACCAATCAAAATTAGAAATACTGTAGCTGACGAAAAGCGCGGGAAACCGTGTGCGGACGAGTCACGAAAGGTTTTTGCTTTGTTCTGATTGGATGATACATACATACAACTTTATTTAAACTCAGATTTAGAGTAGCTCGAAGGAGCTAGTATCTCCGAGTAAAATTAATACAATACAATAAATAAAATAATCCGCTTAAGTACACATTTATATTCACATATAATCTATACAGTAATATCTCGAATAGCACGCTTAAAAGCAATAAGAGATTGAGAAGTTCTGATGTCATCAGGCAGCATATTCCATACTTGGGTAGCAGCATATCTGAACGAATGTAGTCCATAGGTAGTTGTGGTAACTCTTGGTAAATCCATTTTTTGGGTACCTCTGAGGTTGTATTCCACTTTTCGCTCTGTGACAGAGTTCACAGCGCAGTGATGCAAAACAAATAACTTTTCGATACTCGAATGGAAACCATTCTAAATAATATTGATAAGAATTTGAAGTGGGTCATCCCTTCACGTGCCTCATCTCCAGATATGCTTTGATTAAAGTGTACATGTTGCTTCTGTGAGTGTGACCGAAGGAAAACCAAAACCCGGTTGTGTTGTGTTAAGGCGGTGTAATGAATTAGTTTCTTCCTTCCCTACACTAGTTGGGTTATGACTACTTAGCCTGTCAGACATTGAATAAGCAAAGTCAAGACGCCTGGATTTGCAATCGTTTTGTTCAAATCATTTCATTCATATTCTGCTTGGATAACCAACTGGTAAACTGGCATTCGCGTGCTTTGACGTACTTACAACTTCAACCAATTGCAATTCTCTACGAGTGTCACGTGGTGAACAAAGAGCTTCGGGAATGCAAGAGATCTGGGGAGAACAAAAGGAAGCACTAAGCCCCGTTGAGAGGCAACTCAGGCGATGAGAACGGAATGAAAAGGGGAGTGGTTAAAAATTTACCAAGTTACAAGTTGTCGGAAGTCTAGAAAATCCCAAGGATATAAATTAACATATTTCAGTAACACGAATCGAGCAGTAATTTTTCCCGATTTTTAGAATCATTTATTCAACTCTTCTGTGATACGTCTTAAGCGATTGACGTTTACCACCCCGGGGTTTACTAACTCTGTCAAGACTACGTAACTTTAGCGGGGCGAGCTGCTCCTATCACTTGAAACATGCACATGACGAGTGAGATAATCACGCTTAAAGAATGGTACAATTAACTACAAAGTGAACATATTATTTTATTTCATTGTGATAATAGCAACAAGATTAGTCAAAAAACGACATATCCTATTACGCGAAATTGAAACAATATTTGGAAAAGATCACCGAAACATCTACATACGACTTGTGTTGTTACGTTTTTCACCAAAAACGTGAAAGCAAAGTTCAAACTAAATGACTTCCGGTTATGTGTAATCTCTAGATAAAAAAAACAAACAAAAAAAAGAAAAGAAAAGAGACTGAAAAGAACATAATAAAGGTTATCTGTCTACATTCCTGGAAACATCATACAAAATTATAATATGAACAGGACCCTACACGCGCTCTGATTGGTCAAAAAGCCATGTTTTATCAGGAGTATAAAACATAGAAGAAGCGTTTTTAATTGTTTTGCGCGCGTAAAATCTGTATCATAAAGCAAATGAAGAAGCCTAAGCCGTGTATTACACTGTGATAAAAGACTACAGTTATTTGAGAACACTCGAGAAATGAAGAAAACACTCGTCTGCGGCTCGGGTTTTCTACATTTTCCTCGTGTTCTCAACTGCCCGTCGTGTTTTACCAAAGTGTAACACGGATCAGGCTTTATTCGTTCAATAAAATCTCCCGGGGGGGGGGGGGGTACTCCCTATAGTGGCCTATACGGGGAGGCTCCGCCCGAAAGTGGTACCTTTTTCAGGCTTCAGGTATATAAAAGGGTAGGGATTTCACAAGTTGAGGTATATAAAAGGGTAGGGAAATCGGTGAGTTAGGTATTTAAGGGGGCCTTTAATTACAATATTTCGAATAGACGCCCCTTATGGCTGTATCGGTTTATTTCTTAAGGACGACATGAAAATGAGAACAAGACTTCCTAAATTAGGTATGCAAATGGCGTACCTTTCTTCAATAAAAGGTATATAAAATGGGTACCTTTTCTGCCAAAATGGTATATAAAAGGGTAAGGGGGTTGGACCTCGGGCGGAGCTTCCCCGTATAAAAATTTGTTAAGTACCCCCCCGGGTAAAATCTACACCTCAGAGACAGTACAAGTCTTGAGAGAAAATACGTACGGAACTAAAATTCATTGTATCGAGTTATTCACACACAATTCATCAAAAACTAACTGTATACTTCTTTGACTGAGGAGCAATACCAGTACCAAATTGTTTTTCGACTACAATTCTTGCCTCGGAAAAAGCTAGAATTGGACCTGCTACTGTACATTAAATAAACATTCACACATCTCGACTAAAACCCTTAACGCAATTAAAATATTATAAATACTATTTAGCACTATACACACAACAGCTCCTAGATAAATTGCGTATAAACCTTAAGAAGTTCTTGATTCATTGTGTTTAAAAAGTGGTATGATAATTCTTCAGTATTGTAGCTTTTCGACGGCAAAAACAGTCCGAATTATTTGCTACGTAGTAAAGTTAAGTAATCTATGTTTCAGACTCCTTTCTATTGTAAAAATATTCCTTCTGTTCAGTTTAAGTTTTAAATTTCTGCTTTTTGTTTCAAAATGCTGCATTTCGCATTTTTGCAACTTTCTCCAGAATGGACACGTGACTTGCAAAGAGAGGGATGTTGCCGCTGACTCTCTGCCAACGCACCGCAGCCGCATCATCTCCAGCCTGTGGATTATAAAACAGAAAATGCTACTTGGCATATGCCGTTTCTTGTTTGCGTTCTAAAGAATAAAACAATCTACCTGTAATTTGAATTCATTAAATACTTCTCCAGTGTCGTCATGGAAGTTGACGGCCACTGTCTCCATCCAAGCGTTATCCGTGTTTCTTGGATCATCGACATAACCTTTGTACACCTGAAGACAAAATGAAAACATGCGTCCGACTTAATTGTAATTTATTCTCAAGGCTAAGTGTAAACAATAGTTGCGCCAACCGGGCGATACAATAACATCCTATTCAAGGCGAGAAGTAACATTCTTGGAGCCGTCTTAAAAACAACCGTCTGTGTAGAAGCCAATTCCCTGCCTTGGCCCAGTCCGCGCGGCTATGTATAAATAGTAACACCTTCGCGCGGGTTATGCAAAATCGTAAAGTATTTGATCAAGATCACAAGTTATTACTACGTTACGCCTTTTCGATCGCCTATCATCAGGTAATGTCCTCTTTCGTCGTTTGTCTCGTATTTATGTTATTCGTATTTCCTATGTCATTTTGCTGTAATTAGTTGTTCAGCTCGTAATGAATTATGTCAGAAGCATATCACCTAGTTTCTAGCTGATATGCCTCTGATTATGTTTGTTATCTTTATCCTTGAAACCACTTGCAACGACATGTTACGTTAAGATTTCTTGTTGATCAAATCGTATTAAGACGAAATCCGATAGAAGATGGAGCAATTTCAGGTTTTAGTGGACAAAAATCTGTACCAGAGTAATTTTAAATATTTTACAGTCATTTTTACATTTTTTTAAAGCTAAATACATAAATAATTGCCTGAAATAACTCCGAACAATAATTTCCCACGGGAACGAGAGAAAATAAATTTCAAAGTTCAGTGATTTTGTGGAAACACAGGCAAACTTCCATCATCAGTTTCATTTCACCAAAACTTTTAAGCGTTTCATACGAAGTTCAACATTCGTTTTCGACGTTTGGTGTTGCTAGAAATGAATTGTTTTGAGAAGATATTTAAAAGAGCCCTACAGAAGTTTGCAATACAATGTAAATAATCTTGGTACAAGATTTTTGTCCACTTGTTACTCCAACGTCTGGCGGATTCCGTCTTAAACTTCTTTAAGGTCCTAATTATTGCTGGTGCGTTGGTTACACTCTGTAAAGTTATTGTGCAGACCCTGACCCTGTAGAATCGCAATGTAAAATAATGCATCATTGCTGATGATAGGGGGTCAGAGGTGTGTCAAGGTGCTAACACTGCTCTATCGTTAGAGTGATAGATTTAGGCCCCGTCCAACCTACGCCGGAGGAATCTGAAAACCCTAAACGCAGCTTTATTAGATTGGCGAACTTACCTCGATTCCATTATTGAAGAGTTTGTCGATCTGCCTGCTTATTCGCTCTCTCTCTTCCTCTGTAAAGTTTAGCTTGGCCATGGCCTCCTCTCCAAACTCAGCTTTCAGAGCCTGGGTCACAACTTGTCCAGGTTCAACCATACCCTTATAAAACACAGTTACACACTATATGTGAGACAGCTACCTAAAACTACCAACAAGATGAACTGTCAAGCTTCCATGACTTTTCCCATGACCTTTTGAAAAATTTCATGACCTAAGTTAAGCAACTGTCCGCCGGCAGTAGTGTGAAAACAATCATTTATTTAACTGAAATCTAAATTTGATTTTTGGACTCGTCAGTTAATTTTTCAACTTTGGATCTTATTGCCTTTCATTCATAGAAAGCATACTGATTTTTCATGACTTTCCACGACCCACAGGACTTTCCAGAATTATAAAATTCCATGACTTTCCGGGTTTTCCATGACCCGTACGAACCCTGTACCACGCAAAGCATTTTATTAAACCTCTGTAAAAAAACTGCCGTGTCATAAAAGTGATTCTGTACTGACCCCTGGTATTGCCCACTGACTGTTGTCTCTTCTTTGTATCGCAACAAACTCAAGAACTTTCTTTCCGCCATCCAGCATGACACCAGCACTGGTTCGTTTCCACCTGAAATGCAAAATGCAGCGTTTCGCTCTGATCTGTAGTGGCTAAGGAACATTAAGCCATTACCAAACGTAAGAAACTATGTAACGGGTAAAAATAAAAAAAGACCTTTATTTATCCTCGGCAGTGTTTATAGCACAAGTGCTAATGGGGCCAAGCAAACAACTGAAACAAAATAATTCAATCTGAACATAACATTGTTAAGAATCCCAACTGGCCGGAGGCAAACTTTACCAGTTGGCTATTTACAAGCGTGACCGGGGATTTGAACTCGGGGCTACCGAGAAACAAATCCAGGAAGTGGTCAAGGCGGGACTCGAACCCGGGACGCTGGATTGCGAGTCCGACACGCTGATCACTCGGCCAAGCGCGGGAAAACCCGTAACGGGTACTGGGTACCAGGCGCGGGAAAACATGTAAGCGGTGCCGTGTCAAGTGCGGGAAAACATGTAGCACGTAAAAAGCGCGGGTAACCATTGCGCGGCAAAATATGGGGGGTGCCCAAAGCAGGAAAAGCCGAGAAAGGTCGCGTAACCAAATCAAGATACTGATTGGCTAAGTAAACATTCCTATCTCTGATTGATTGACGCACGTGAAGAGAGCTTTACTAATTGTGAAGTTAAAAGCTGTTTAAAGTCGAAACGAAAGAAGCAAACAATCATACGCATTGATTTCAACTTTTGATTACCGTGTTACAATTGGGTCAGCGGCGTGATTGGGGCCAAACCGTCCCAGGAGTCCCCTGCCTTGCATGCCCGTCCGGCCCATTGGATTCCTAGAGAGAGAGGACAAAGACGTACGGATTTTAAAATGTGGGGAATCAAAGTTTGGCAAAAAAAAATGTTTGTAGAATAGCTTTCTGGAGGATAGAATGCTTCTAGTGTAAAACCAAGATTTAAACTACCTCCCTACCCTTAAACAACGAAGATATCATTTTAGAAATATACTTTAATCCTCGACAAAAACAACAGCACACTTACAGCGGCAGCCCGTCTACCACCCGGTAAGGTCCCATATGACTAGCGCGGTTCACGCGGTATTCGACATCGAGCCTGTTATACGCCAGCAGTGGGCGACCTGACGAGTACCTGAAAAAGAACAGTAAGGAAGCTCATAAATAACGCCTCGAATACAAAAGGAGTTTACGAAGGTGAACCTTTGGAGCCGACTAGCTCGTAGCCGCCGGAGCTTATCCTGCTTTCTGTAGCATGAAGCGGCTAGGAGTATTTTTACTCCCCCTGGACAGGATGCTAGTCCATCGCAGGCGACCTCCCTGTAATGTGCCAGGTTTCCCCAACAATTCGCCCGGCGGTACCATTTATACATCTGGGTTGAGAGAGGCACTGTGAGAGTGTAAGTGTCTTGCCCAAGAACACAACACAGTGTCCCCGGCCAGGGCTCTAACTCGGACCACTCGCTCCGGAGTCGAGCGCACTAGCCATGAGGCGGGTGCTCGGTTACGAGGTTGGAAAATATTGCGTTCCAAATATTTCCACTTGTAATGAAGGTGTTTGTGGTTGTAATTCGATCTGGAGAATTGGGGGTTTGCTTGTTCTCTTCAATTTTCCATGTCCATAACAAATACAAACGGCAGATGGCGATCACGAGATGTTTATAGCTGGTGGAAAAAATACAACTGCATACAATCGAAGTACATCATCAAATACTGTACGGAAAACAGGGCCGTAGCACAAACCGGGCGAGGCACTCGCCTCGGTTATTTTTTGTTTTTGTTTTTATTGTCATCATAAACATGTTAATACCTAGGAGAGGAATTTAATTATGGATATTGCCTCAGTCATAATTTTTTTTCTGGCTACGGCCATGGAAAAGGCTTCTTTTCAGATATCCAGGGTGAACTGTAAGGTAAACTGTAAGCTTCAGAATGGAGTGTAACCACATATGTAGCACAGATGGACTCAAAAAGCTCACACAAGTTGCGCGCTTTACTTAATTGAATTTCATTAATTGAAACGTGACTGTAGCTGATCGCCGTGCTCTTTAGAGTTGCAATTATAAAAAGCAACTTACATGCTCATCAAGTCAGGGTCAGCCCATGGAGGTTTCTTCAATACCACTAGAGCCGTGTAACTCACGGGGCTGTAATCCGGAAACTCCACCTTAAAACAAAATACGTAACTTGTCAAGCCGCGACAGAGGCGACCAAAACAGTCAAACTCAAGCCAAAAACATGTACCTGTTAAAAAGCGCGGGATACGACGTAACCGGATGCAAGTGAGAAACACGCGACTGGCAGAGAGCGCGACAACATTGGAAAAAGCTCGAAAAAATTCCACTCACCTCCCACGGCACTTTATCATCCGGGACCGGAAATCTCCTCTCGGCGCATTGTGGGTAGGTTGTTGAACGTGCCTTGTGATGGACGAAGGCGGGAGCCATAGGGCGCAAGTCCAGGATGTTGGGTGGTGCGGGTCCTGAAAGAAGGTAACAGTTTGAGAATTATTGAGTTTCTTACTAACAAGGATGACAAACTGCTTATCAGTGAATTGCGTTCATTTACCTGATGATGGCGAGGAAGAAGTTTCAACCTATCGATGAAAAATAAATTATGAGAAAAATCTCACAGGTGCACAAATAATATTATTATTCATTCAAAATATTTCCCCGTTTCTGATTGGTTAAAACCGCACGCATAATTCACTATAACCAGCTGCTGTTGACCAAATATTAAACCAATTACGTCAAAAGTGCAGCCCGTTGAAAATTTATTGAACCCATGACGTCAAAAGTGCAGCCCGCTCCAGATTATTGAACCGATGATCGAAAAAACCTGGGGACGAGGTTGCATTATTTTTGGTGAGAGGAAATACAAAAATCGAAATTGCGAAACTCCTTTAAGAACGGGGAAACATTTTGAATGAATAATAAAGCAATTATTGCATTCGGCTTTAATAGGATATGAAGAATTCTGCAGATCTCGGAGGGTGTTATCCACCTCGGCCTTAGGCCTCTGTGCATAGCACCCTCCTTGATCTGCAGAATTCTTCATATCCTACTCAGCCTCATTCAATAATTGCTAAATATTTGTACTTCTATATCAATATCGTACTGTTACAGATTTCAACACCTTCTGCAAAGTAATTTTATCCAATAATATCATTTGTATATATTTACTCGCTTTGTTCACATTTTTCTTTCGTTATTTCTAGTTTCTAATTTCTAACATTAGGGAACTCGAAAAAAATAAGCAGTAATTCAATTCTTTGGATCAATATCAGTATCTGGGCAACTGCGCACCTACCCCTCCCTAACCCAACATGTTATAAAATAAGTTAGTGTTACTGTTAGGTTAGGGGAGGGGTAGGTGCGCAGTTGCCCAGATACTGGTATTGATCCTATTCTTGGAATTCAAAGATAGATAAAGCTTATGATAATGTTGATGATGATTGATCTCGAGGTTGAACGTAATTCATTTGTAAATATAAAATATCTCCATTCCATACCCTTTGATTATGAAGTAAATCAACCAACGTCTTCACTGTTTCAAATATCGACGCCACGTTTTCTTCCATTCGTCCTAATCTCCTCTCCAGACCTCCTAGGTCACGTGTTGGGGGCCTGGGGATGTAGGCGGGCTGAGACACTGTGGGGGTACCCTCAGAGTCATCAGCGCCACTAGTGTCTAGGACACACTCCATTATGCGGTCAAGCTTCACTGTAGCGTCATTTACCCTGTTAAAAGAAATGTCTTGATTTATCACCAAACTCTCCAAACTGTCAATGAAAATACTGCACGGTGCTCTGTAATGAAAATTGTTACTTTGAACATGTGTATGCATACTTGTCTCCAAGAGTGAAAACTCTTCGCTCTATAGTGTTCCTCTCCTCCGCTCTTTTCATGTGAACGAAATACTCAGCTCCTTGGAATTCCCAATTCTCCAGTTGTTCCTTCTCGTAATCTGTAAGTTTGATTTCTGGGAAGAAAGTGGAAGGTCATAAATGTACTCAAATTGTACGTATCGAGCTGATGTAACTCCCTTAATTCTAGTTAGTTCTGGTTTCTTTTCAAACTCTTGCTGTGAACGCCAAGTTAGCTTTTTGAATTCGCGAGTTAATTTCAAAGGAGACGAAACACGAAACGCACCTGTACGTGCTTGAGCAACAAGTTTCATAAATTTCCATGTTTCACGCGAAGTTTCAAGCTCGATACAATAAACAAGTAAGTCAAACACCCACGATAAATGACCATTGCAAACGTAATTTGCCACCCGTACTATACTTTCTTAAAAATGTATTCAAATGGTATACTCATTAAATTAAGAAATAGTTTTACGCGCGTTTTGTCAAGACGAGAAAGGTTCGGGAAATTATTCGAATTTTCACTCAAGCCGTGTAAAATTATTTCGTAATTTTACTCGTCACTATTTGATTACGCATACTAGTCACAAGAGATTTTATACTAGTCAAAATTATTTCTTTTCTACATTGACATTGATTAAGTTAGTAAAATAATTAAGACATCGCACCTACTAAATTATAAAAAAAAACGATTATAAAATTCTTGAATAAATTACTACATAAATAAACTCTGCTAACACATTACTAAAAATATATGAATTAAAAAAGAGTTAGATGTAAAAATACATAGTTTAAAAGTCTTATGATTCTTAGCTAAATAGGGAAGTAACTTTCGAACTGCCAGGTCAGGATCCCTGGAGTTAAAGGGTAAACATATGGGCCGCCACGAAGCTCTTCGGAACGTCTCACAGGATTGGTTGAGAAAATGATATACAAACAATGGTAACAATGAACCCTAACCCTAAAACAATAGAGCTTCGTGCCAACAAGATCCAATGAAATTAGAGGTTCTAGAGAGCTTCGTGACAACAGAAACATATCAGACCTGTCAGTTAATACGTACTCATAGAGCTGTTTGATGGTGGATTTCCACACCGACACAACCTCCATATCCACCTGACACATATCAGCACATGGGAGATGAAGATTAAAGGAGGAAAAAACTGAGGCCTGCCGTGATACTCGGCGATCAGTTCGTAGCGCTGGAACTTCCAGACTTTATCCGAGTCTTCTTGTACCCGCTCAAAAGTGTAACTAGGAACGAACGGAACAAACTACTCTGAATAACATCCCTGGGGTTACAGCGAAAATAGTTCTTGACATGGAAATGGCATGATAGGTGAAGGGAGGCCTTTACACACGCACTTACCAAGTTATGTTTGATATCGAAGGGAAAAGGATCAAAAATAAAGAATCTTTGGATGAGGTTTTTTTGTGACATACAGGATTATCAAGGTCGCGGTAAGATTTTCAGCAAAAAATTTTTTTACTTGAGTTCCAACAGAGTCAAACACTGCTGTGGAAAAACCTTTTCAACCAATATGGACGGTGGAAGGACGTCAGCGTGGGAGAAGGGCCGGAAAAAAATAAATCCAGTGTCAGAAGCGGGAAAACATCACTCCTGTTGTGACTGGTTGAAAAGATGGCACATGGCTGCTGCGTCCATGGAGAAGTATAGCAAAGATGAAACGGCACGCTCCGGGATCACTTCAAAAAATATGAACTTTCTTTCATTGACAAAAGATGGTGGGTAATTAATTTCAATTACCTGAAAATGGCGATGAGAAGATTAAGGAGAAGAACATTTGTGAACAACATGTAACCCGCCAGGAGCGCGGGAGATAACCACTTGGCAGTCGGGTGAACTTCAGCGTACTCCTCAGGCTTTTGAC
>JAHPZR010056264.1:35000-43759 GCA_019787425.1 Platygyra sinensis | reverse complement strand
ATTATCTTTATATTTTCCAGTGTAAGTAAAAATATATATATATATTTCGTTGGCAACTTGTTAAACAATTTAATGGTATTTCATAGTCTTCTTTCATCATTGTTGTTATTTTTTTAGGGTGACAGAAACCTGTCCTTTGTCAAAGTCTCAAGAGGTGATGTTGACCAACTTGTTACTGAAATCATGCAAGTGAAAGAATTTCTGCCCAAAGTAAATTTTCATTAATTTTGTTATGATATGTAATATTTTTGTACAAATCCACTAGACTGGAAGCAACTATTTAAGCTATTTGACAGAAGTTATCTACAATTTATTACAATAAGAATGTCATCATCAAGTGGATGAACGCTGCAGCAGAAATTTGTTAGACCAGATGTGATTGCCTATTTAGTGGGTTCCCTGTGGCAGCTGAACAAGAAACTACTAATCAATATTTGCAAGATAAAGGCAGCAGGTGTTGAAGGGTATATAAACAGCTTAGTGATGTACTTCTAGCATAATCTTCTACAAATACTGTGGTTTAGTATGGGGGATAATTTGCATCTTTTAGATTTTTAGCTGTATGAAGTCCATCTTTTATGCTGTGTGCTGATGGTGCAATAGTTTTCCTTTGGTAGATTTATAATTACAAAGTAAAAACTTGTTTCTTTAAAAGTGCAAGCTATTCATATGCACTGAACAAATCAAAGCTTCAACATCTCCTGCAACACCACAGGCATTTAAACTTTTTAATAATTGGCTCATTTAAGTTTCTGCCCCACTGTCAAAATTGTATTCAAATGCCCTCCCCAAGTGCCGGATAGCGCATTTGAATTGAAAGATTCCTTGTGTGATCAATGAATGTCATAAAAATTAGCGAATTCGTGTTTTATGGTTTTTGGTGCCGTTGTGGTTTTTCACTTGCAAATGTTATTCCAAATTCTCCATACCTGGAGCAGCCATCCCACTGAGGTGTGGTTCAAATTCTTCACCTGGGGAAGACTGTGTCAAACTCCCTACTCCCTGGGCACAGACAGCAGTCAAACACCTATGGGTTGCCAGGAGGGGGATGTTGAAGCTTCAAAATTATCAGCACATTAGTATGTAGCCAAATCTAATTTATGCTTGATACCAGCGTTGCAATATTTTTTTTTCTCTAAATCAAAGGTTACAGTGACAGATTTCACACAAAGTGAAGTAAAAAACATTTAGTGCTTCAAAGTTAAGAAAACACCATTAAAACAGTGTCCCACAGAGAACTACTAACATTGGCTTGCCAAGTACATACCCTCAGTTAAATTATACTTAGCTCTTAAGATGATTCCCGAGTTTTGCATTGCGCATTCCTACCGCGCACGATTTTTGCATCATCAGCACGCGGGCATACAAAACATAAGAGATTTCCCTCAAACTGAGCTTGATAGCGAGATAAAAGCTCCTTTTCTCTTAAACAAGCACGGTGACCCACACTTTTTATTTTATAAATTGAATGAGAACAATATCCGCAATAACTGAGAAAAAAATTGGCAGAAATCTATGGCTACTTTTTTGGCAAATGAAATAAATGCTATGGATAGAGATGTAACGGGCCCAATGGAGCAAGTCCAAATTATGTTTCTTTTAAAAGATAAAATTATCAGTTATAATGCAGTTATGATCATTTTTTACAAGGTATTAAATGCTGATCTGCTGGGCGTGTATAGCAAACTAGATCATTGTGAGCAAGGTAAGATTACAAAAATATGTGCAGTACATACATACATATATACATAAACTTTATTTCAATTCAGATTTTTAAATAGCACTATTGTGCTAGTATCTCTGAATACAATTAATTATAAACTAGGAAGATCAAATATTTTACAATAATTATATATAAAAACTAACTAACTACTAACTAAAACAAAGAAACAACAAAAGAAACAAAAGAAAAGAAAAAGAAGGCTCAATGGTCGTCCATTAGGTCTTAGATTGTTTGAGTTTGTATTTAAACATTGATAGGGTGTCAGCCTTCCTAGTAGTGTCCGGTAATTTGTTCCATGCATTAGGAGCCAGATGACAAAAGAGTGAGGACCAAATCTTGTTTTAACTGCAGGTGGTTTCATTTTGGCATAAGCTCTCAGATGATAGAAACCAGCATCACCTGCCTGTAGATAAGTTCGTAAATACGACAGTGCTGTACCCTGGAAGCATTTATACACAGTAACTAACATATTCTGTACTCTCCTTTGTTCCAATGTGCCCGTATGTAGTTTGCATAGTACTGTAACTCTACATAGGTACTAGATCAATCGTCTAAAACCACTCGGAGTGCCTGCTTATTAAGCTGTTCGAGCTTATCTTTACTACGTGCGCTGCAGTGGTGCCACACATCGCTACAATATTGGAATACAGTGATTAACACATGATCGACCTTGTGCCAACAGTGTAATCATTGTTTTCAAAATAAGCCAACACCTGATGCAGGCCACTTCAAGAATTTGTGCTGGGTACTTTTTTTTCAAAGTTTATTTGTGTGCAGTGTTGTTTCACCAACATAACCATGATCTCATCTTTGTGTGGAAATAACTTAACAGATGAAAGAAAATAAAAGTGTGGGCCTTAGTATTACATGTATACCTTTCAAACTTCAAAGTAAGTCAGAGTAATTTTCACAGGCCTATGGCTGTCATTCTACACCAAAGTAGAGTTATCAGTGATTACATTTTGTTAATCAACTCAATTGTTAACCAATCAGAACTCGAGATATCTGAAGCAGAGAACAAGAAGCTGAGAAAGGAGTTAGAACAGATGAAAACACAATATGACTCAGACATGGAAGTGCTGAAGAAGAGAAATGATAGTCTTCTGGAGGACTGTGAGAGATACAGAGAGGTAGGACTTGAAGTTTGGTTTTATCACAACAATTTTCTGTGTGTTTTAGGTGTTTGGTAGTGTACAGCTTGAATTTTAAGTTGTGTTGTAGTGACTTTGTTTTCTAATTGTTGGAGTTGACCCATTATGTTAAGTGCTCTTCATAAGGTTTTATATATTTACTTACTAAAAAGAACCTGTTGTCAAATCCTGTGGCATGATACAA
Source organism: Platygyra sinensis (assembly GCA_019787425.1). Classification (NCBI taxonomy): domain Eukaryota; kingdom Metazoa; phylum Cnidaria; class Anthozoa; order Scleractinia; family Merulinidae; genus Platygyra; species Platygyra sinensis. Next base: position 40,701 of record JAHPZR010056264.1, on the reverse strand, counting down.
GCATTATAAAAGAAAAACAACGTTTCTATCAGATAATTAGAAACACAAGTGGAAGTTTTTTAGTAATTGTTAGTGAATGAGACATTTTGCTAAACAGGCTTGTGTTGCATATTCTATTCATAATTTAATACTTTTATTTGTAACTTGTTTGTTGCAGGAAAAGTATGGACTTAAGGTAACAGCTTTTAAAGATTACTTGATCTGTTAGACTGATCCCATGCTCTCTTGCATGAATGCCCACTGAACAATGTGCACTACGAGTTTCAGAAAATATGCAAACCCACACCAAGGAAGATTAACAGAGAATATTCCATGTGATAGAGGCATGTCAAAAGCCAAAATTTTTAAAGGAAAGTATGAAGTTAATTAGATCAGATTTTCAGGGGATGAAGGGTTTCAATTGCAAAAACCTTTTTGTGAGAGGGGCATGGCATTAAATGGTATTTTCTGGAACAACATGATCTACATTGACTGTTAGTAATCAAAAAGAGAATGTTACTGTAGTATATATTACAGAATCATAGATTATTTCTCTGTAAACCTAGCAGTATGTTGTATGAATGCTGTTCTTGAGATGCCCTGTAGACAAAGCAAAGAGGCATTTGTAACTGAGAAATTGTCTAGAAAGAGAAACAATGATTTTGCATGCTGGCTTGCACATATTTTGAGCTTTGAAGTCGATTTTTACTCTCAATTTATGTCAAACCTTTGTAGTTTAATAGAGTAAGCACAAGGGTGCAATGAAACAAGTCATGATGTTGCCAGATTATCACTGTACAATCAACTTGAATTAAAGTGTACATAAATTAATTAACAGTGTAATTAAAGGTAAAGGAATAACTATTAGTTTTTTTCTAAGAAAACAAAATCAGGAAAGCACAAGGCTTGTCAGAAATCATAACCTTGTTAATGAATTGTCTTACTCTAAGATCTGTAAGTAACCTGTATTCTGGCCTCTTTCCTTCATAGTGTCAGTTATCAGAGCTCAGCCAACAGATGGGAGATCAGTCTGAATACTGTTCCTCCATGGGTGCAGCTGTATGTACTTTGTTATGGAGAGTGTCTCGTCAACAGGACTCTGTTACATCCCTGCTAGGAGGGGTGTGTAAATGTTTGGTTCTTCGGTTAATTACTCACCACATAAACGTTTGGTAACCAAGTCAGGGTTTGAAAAAAAGACTCTCAAGCTTTTATTCAAAGGCAGTGAGCTTTAGGTATAACAGCAATATATATGGATGGATATGTATCGATAATAAGTTTAACCTCTTGCTTAACTGGAACACAAAGCCAGTTTAAGCTGCTGGAGTCACCTCCAGATTTACAAAACCAGTTTTGACTGTAATAAATACCTAAGGAATTTACTCGAGAAAACACAAACAGTTTTTTAGCAATTTATGGAAGAAATAGAGTAGTAACCAGCGTCTAACAGTTAAAGTCATTTCCGAAAATTTTTATTACTGAGATATCACTGATATCAATCTGTCAACTTTAACACCATACTAAACTGGGAAAGTTTCCTGTAGCTCAGATTTTAGGAGTTGTAGACTTGTTGAGCTACAAGTTTGGAAACGTGCGATTTCATTTTCTTTTTCGTTTATTAATAAAACAGTCGGTCAATTTTTTTTGAGAAAAGAAAACTTGAAACTACTCCGGCGCCTTCAGTGGAGTAGAAAGCCGATAGCAATGTATGTTGAGCTTTATGAGAGAATTGTTATATTTGCAGAATAAAACTGAAGAGTTTCTACACATCACCGCGCGGACAGTGGAGAGTTATTTTGAGAGCTATGGTGAAGAAGACGAAAAGGAAACATCGGATGAATTCCAGTTTGTTCTGGCGCTCACTGGAACCATTACAAACATGGCAGCAGCCGCTGAAGGCCGAGACTCCCTGGTGACTAAAGACAATGGACGTGTGTTGATTGACACGTTTATTTCAGTACTGGGTGGCTCTGTTGTGGGTAAGAATGTTAAGATGAGGAACTTGATACTGATGGCTTTATATAACATAAGGTAAGAAGACATTTGTTATTCTTCGCATTTGTATAGCTATTATGACCTTCTTATTTGTAAGCCTATGTGAAACATTTCCGGCGGTATCTGGAAGATGATGAAGTGAACTTGAACGGGTGAACAGAAACGTCTCTTTACATCTGCGAAAGCCGTGTGAGAACAAACTGCCGCACTTGAGTTGCAGTTAATAACTTTGTAGTTATCTCTGATCTCTTCTTTCCTCCTTTGGTCGTGCATTAACGAAATCCACACATTTTTAACTCAATGTGGAAGCAATGTAAGAACTTAATCGGTTAGCCACAAAAAATGGTTCCTTGATCTCCATGCATGAGTTCTCGTAGCTCAGTGGATAGAGCGCTCGCGCGGTGTTGGAGAGGTCATGGGTTCGGTTCCTGTCCTCAGATTTTTTCTTTGTTCCACGTTAGTGTCATGTTGATCACTTCACTTTTCATATTTCATTACCAAGCTTAAATTCCACCATCTGTATTCACGTATCAAAAAAATGGTTTCGTTACAAGTGTTGAATTTTGTTTTCAGCATCAATTTGTGTGGTCTTCAATATATCGTCAAGAAGCAAGGAATACTGGACAACCTCATGCAAGTAATTCGAGGTACATGGTTGATCAAGTGGTTTCTAAGCGTCCTAAACTTATGTTCACATCATAACCGAATACATCGCATCTCCAATTAGCAGCGGTAAATGATTGAAAGCGCCTGCATTGCCAGATTCTCTCGTTATTTTATGCGCAGTCTTTATTTTATTTTAGTTTACTTTATTTTATTTTATCTTATCTTATCTTATCTTATCTTATCTTATCTTATCTTATCTTATCTTATCTTATCTTATCTTATCTTATCTTATCTTATCTTATCTTATCTTATCTTATCTTATCTTATCTTATCTTATCTTATCTTATCTTATCTTATCTTATCTTATCTTATCTTATCTTATCTTATCTTATCTTATTTAATTTTATTTTATGCGCAGACTGAATCCGGTTAAGCCTCAATCTCAGATTTTCAAACACGCGTCCCAACGTAAAATACAAATTAATACAGTACTTTATTCAGACACGTCACGTCTGAATAAGGCTGGTTTTCACTAGCGACGGAGTCGTAATCGGAGTCGTAATCTGAAGTGTAGAGCGATACGATGTAGTGAAAATCAAACCGACGGAGTCGGAAGCAGAACACCGCATCCTCTTATGACTTCGTCGCTCATGATCAAGTGAAACCTAGATTGTCGGAGTCGGAAGCAGAAGGGGCAGAACCAACCAATTACAATGTTTATTTCCGGGCCTTGTGATTGGTCTGTTCTTTCGCTTCTGCTTCAGACTTCGACATGTAACTTAGTTCTCTCTGGGTCACAAACGATGGAGTCGTAAATAGAATCAGAAGAAATGGAAACGTTGTTATTTTTCCGACTCCGATTCCAACTTTGATTTTCGCTAGGTCGTGTTAAAGCGTTATTTTAACTCTGACTACGACTCCGACTCGATCACTAGTGAAACCAGCCTTTAAGAGCTGTACAAGCTCGTTCAACATACGTACGTTTATTTCTAAAATAATCATTAACTCGGCAAGTTTAGGATTTTATCATTTGCCTCCTTCGATTTTTACATGTTTTTATATAATTTCACTGAAACATTTCAAACTGCAAAGTTGCTTGATTCTAGAGAACCTTTTTGTTATCAATACAACTGAGGTAACACGAGACTGAGCAAACAATTTTGCCTGTGATAAAAATCACTCTCGTTTTAAAGTTCTCAGATCCCACACTTACTTGGAAATTGATTCTGCTACAATCTCTCAAGTAACGCCCTAAAGCCAGCGAGAGTGCAAAACGTGATTTGTAGGACATGTATGTTGCATTATTTTACATTAAGGAACGATTGGTTCTGATCATTTCTTACCGTTTTGTTTATACAGAGGAGAGCGATTCAGAGCTGAGACTCAATGCTGCAAGGTAAAGTAACGTTTCTGTTAACTTTTCCTTACGTTTGCCACATACCGTGAATCTTGATTGTTGATTACTAGGAGTTATGCATGACCTCTGGTATTAAATTGCTGTAGTTATAGCGTTATTTTATTGTGCTGACTGGATGGAAGGAAAAATCATGTTATCGATCGCCTCAAGTTCTTCCTCCCGAGGGGACTAGAAATGCTTTTTGTCGATTTTTGATATGTAAAGCCAAGTTCACGATACTTAACATCGTTTTCCTCAACAGGTTGTTGCAGTCTGTTGTAATGGAACCAAGCAGTTTGACAAGTGATGCACTTGACTCAGTGAGTGAAGCTTTACAATTGAATTGATATAATTTCCTGTTATTTAAAATTGCTATCCAGAGAATCAACAAGATAATGAGCTTGTTTACCTTCCCATATTGTGCTTGAACATCACTAGAAGTGCGCCTTGAAATCGTAATTTCTAAGCCAAAGACAGAGAACTATATCCATCTAGATCATCATTACCTTTTATGTACTATACTTGTTTGTATTGTTTGCTTATATTTCTTTTTTTTTTTTAAATAGTAATAATAGAATTTATATAGCGCTTAAACATCGCTGTTCTAAGCGCTTTACAACGTTAAAAACGACATAAGAATATCATCAGTCACAAGCTTACATATAACACTACTGTACATATTGGGAAATTTATAGCATGCACATCTTAAAAAGGAAAGAAAACGGAAACAAGTATAATGAAAAAAGAAACGTTTTCAACTTAGATTTAAAAAGATTAACATCAGAACAAGCTCAAGTTTCAAAGAGGAGATTGTTCCACAGTCGGGGGGCAGCAACGGAAAACGCTCGCTGGCCATAAGTTTTCATGTTAAAATTTGGTTCTTCAAGGCGTAAATGATCCCTTGATGACCGTAATGTCCTTGATTGATGATAAAATTTCAAAATATTTTCAAGATAACGGGGACTGGAGTCATTCAACGTTTTCAAAGTTATTAAATTTATTTTAAAAACAAATTTTTCTCCTCAACAGGAAGCCAGTAAAGATCTCTTAGAGTCTCGGTGATGTGATCTCGTTTTTTATGTAATTTTTTTCTGTTTCCTCACTAGATATCTTTGCCAGTTCTTCAGAACCTTAGTAGAACCGCTAAAGGAGAGGTAGGTTTGAGTCGTAATAGAATTACTTTGGTTTTGGTTTTACTATGGTTTCAGATTGGCTGAGCAGTCTAAGTAAGTAACTGGTTTGGTTTTGTCTTTACGACAAGCAATTGAAAACCGCTGTAATTACTGATACAAAATAAAAACCAAAGTACATGTGGAAAGAGGGACACTCTGGTTGGTATTTATTTTTTTCACCGCCGGCAATTGAGAGTTTTCGCATCACAACATGTTTACTTAGTAAATAAACTACAATGTAGTCGTCCTCCGTACATGCAAGATGGCATGACAAATTTTTGAGTTTCATTCGTTTTGCTATGACAGACATAAAATCACGTTCCCAAGGTGTCTGTTACGAAGGGTACCTTCAAGAACAAGCAAACCCATTGGCAGCAATGCCTTGCTAGAGAATTCAGGAAAACATTGCACAGTTACATTCCTTTCACATGTACTCCGTAGAGAAAGTAAGACCCAAAAAATGTATCCCCAGTACGGTCTGTTTTGTCAGACTTGTCACATGCCAGCATCCATCGTGGGATTGTGGTATTAGTATGTTTTGTAGATTTACTTC
>JAHPZR010056264.1:10000-30000 GCA_019787425.1 Platygyra sinensis | reverse complement strand
AATCTAAAGCTCCCTAATTATTATTTTTACTTGAAAGACGAGTTATAGTAAAAACATGAATAATAGGTAACTGATTAGAAGCTCGACGATTTTTGTTTGTACACCCTACCAAACTATTTTTAGAAGTAGTATCCAGCTCTCCCGAGGATAATGCCGCCACTCGTCTTGGAAATGAAAATGTGTGTGAAGGCGCGAAGGCTGTCCATGCGACAACAACATTTACGTCGCGGGAATGGCTCTTTGTAGTTTCGTGTAACCCGAAAATATGCCGCGCCTGAATGGAGGCTATTGTTTAAACACTGGGAGTGATCTAAAAAATAAATTTACAGAATAAGGGTGATGTGGGGGATTAATTCTCTGGCTTCATTCAGTCTTATAGAAGCTTTGATATAAGACAAAGGTTCAAGATCCTGTTTTACTCCATTAGAATTTTAATGTTTTATGAGATGTATAAATACGCATTTAACTACTTCTGTCTTTAATTTTAGGTTTTTGTTTGAAATGTTATTTCTGCAGTCCATACCAAGCGATTGCAGAGGGAAAGTCGTTTACTCCTGAGCAATGCGAGAAAAATCAAACGGAGATCACATGTTACCCTAACTTTGACAAATGTATTAAGGCACACCAGAGCAGAAAAATGGAAGATGGCAACACGATAGAACATGAATTACGAGGCTGTAGCAACGATCAGCTTTGCGATGAGTGGCAGAAAAAGTTCGAGCACGCAGAAATGTTTGGCTGGGACTACCAACTCGCGTGCTGTAACTCAGAGCTGTGTAACGAAGGAGACATGGTCGCGCCAGAAGGACTGCCGTGGTTAATTTCTGCTTTAACTTGGGCAATGGTTATGATATAATTATTTGTAATCAGTCATGTGACATATTTGAATCTAACTGTATTGTGAAACTGAATGCTCAGTTGCTGTGGTACTGATATCAGTAGATAGTAAGCTCTTCTGTTACGTCATGCTGACCTGGTTCATACAGGCCATACATGCAGGAAAAGAGTGACATCACATGTGTTACCAAGAGGAATTCGTTATTTAAGTGTTTGGCTTTGTAGTCAGAGTTGAACGATTGTTTTGTAAACTTGTATGGTCAGTTCATGTTACCGTGCTTGCCGGCATAGACTGATACAGTTGGCCAGTAACGCAGGTGAGATTTTAAAACAATTTCCTTTCGAAATATCCAGACCACTTTAAGTGATTCAGTATTAATGTACACAAAGGACTCGTTCCCGTTGCTGTATTAAAGGATACTAGTCAGCCTCCGCCATTTTCGATGACATCGAAATTGTTGATATAGCATGCTGAAGCGAATTCTTATTGTCTTACTATAAGCTGTGTTATCTTATCTTGAGTAGTTTCACAGGTGTGGCTACAGGGGGCCCGCACAATCTGTCTGGGTAGAAGATTGTTATTTTATAGTAAATGTACTAGATTTACCGTTTTCCTCACCTATAGCCATGTATCGCTAACTGTGTTTGTAAATCAATGATAAATAAACGTTGAATTATCTTACCTGTGGTGTATAGTCGTCCTTTTGCCTCAAAAGCGGTTTTTTGAGCGATTTTGAATGAATTTGAGTTCGCCGTTGACTGTTCTGTATAATAGAAAGACAAGGGAGGAAACCTGTTTTGAAAGGGTTCCAGCGCCGGAGCGATTTTTCCCGTCAAAATCGCATCGCTCCGCTTTCAAACTTCGCAGCATAAAGGTCAAAAGATTCACGATTCTTCTCGTACCTTCCAATCGAAAATCCATCCAAACGGCCCGGAGCTAGCCCTCGAAGAAAATCAAAATCCCACAGTATTCGAGCGACTGTAATGCGTAGCAAGATCCTCACGTGCCAGTTAGGTATTTTGAATAGGTTAATGTCTAACGTCGTCCAATCAAAAAGGGGCAATCGGCGAGACGGTCCAATCAAAAAGGGCAATCGGCGAGACGGTTTGTGGCTGGCACGTGAGGATCTTGCTACGCATTACAGTCGCTCGAATACTGTGGGATTTTGATTTTCTTCGAGGGCTAGCTCCGGGCCGTTTGGATGGATTTTCGATTGGAAGGTACGAGAAGAATCGTGAATCTTTTGACCTTTATGCTGCGAAGTTTGAAAGCGGAGCGATGCGATTTTGGCGGGAAAAATCGCTCCGGCGCTGGAACCCTTTCAAAACAGGTTTCCTCCCATGCCCTTCAGATCTTCAGAACTTTTCAGTTTAACAACGATGACACCAACCAACGCTTTCTCTACACAATGGACATCAAGTCCCTTTACACCGTGATCCCGCACAACAGCGGTCTGGAAGCGTTAAAATACTTCTTGAAGAAGCGCCCCGTTCTCGACCCACCCACGGCAACACTCACTCGTCTAGCGGAATTGGTGCTTACCCTGAACGCATTCTCGTTCAACAACGAATTCTACCATCAAATGGGAGGGGTTGCCATGGGCAGCAAAATGGGCCCAAATTACGCGTGTCTTTTTGTAGGCTACGTAGAAGAACAAATCGGTCAACAGTACACTGGCACAGTACCTCAGCTACACAAGAGATACATCGACGATGTGGTAGGCATCGCGTGTTGTAGCCGCGTTGAACTTGAGGATTACATTGCCTTTGTCTCCAATTTTCATCCCGCTCTGCAATTCACACATACAATCTCTGAAACTGAACTACATTTCCTGGATATCAATCTGCGCATTTCAGGCGACCGCATCTGCACTTCCATCCACTACAAAGCCACCGATACACACAGCTATCTCCACTACGATTCATCACATCCCCGCCACTGCAAAGAGAGCCTCCCATGCAGCCAGCTTCTACGCCTTCGACGCATCTGCTCTGATCAAGCCGACTTTCTAGACAAAGCCCAAGAGATGGCCTCATTCTTTGAGAGACGCGGCTACAGCGCGCAAACTCAGAAACATGACCTCGAGAAAATGAAACACCTATCTCAAAGCGACGCTGTTTCCAAAAGCAACTCAACAATGGAAAAGATGAGCATGATTCCTTTAGTACTAACATACCATCCTTTAAACACTCGAGTACAACGAATCCTGCTTGACAATTTCAAAGTTATTGCAGACGACCCAGCAACAAGCCTCATCTTTCCTCAACCACCAATAGCTGCGTTTCGACGTGATGACAACTTGCGAGCATCACTAGTTCACACGGCAGAAAAGCAGGCTGCAACACGCGCAGGTACCTATCCGTGTCAACACCCACGTTGTCGTACTTGTGGCCATATTTCCAGCGAAACAGATCTTCTGGGACCAAAGGATCGAAATGCGCAGATTGATATCCAGGAAATGTAGTTCAGTTTCAGAGATTGTATGTGTGAATTGCAGAGCGGGATGAAAATTGGAGACAAAGGCAATGTAATCCTCAAGTTCAACGCGGCTACAACACGCGATGCCTACCACATCGTCGATGTATCTCTTGTGTAGCTGAGGTACTGTGCCAGTGTACTGTTGACCGATTTGTTCTTCTACGTAGCCTACAAAAAGACACGCGTAATTTGGGCCCATTTTGCTGCCCATGGCAACCCCTCCCATTTGATGGTAGAATTCGTTGTTGAACGAGAATGCGTTCAGGGTAAGCACCAATTCCGCTAGACGAGTGAGTGTTGCCGTGGGTGGGTCGAGAACGGGGCGCTTCTTCAAGAAGTATTTTAACGCTTCCAGACCGCTGTTGTGCGGGATCACGGTGTAAAGGGACTTGATGTCCATTGTGTAGAGAAAGCGTTGGTTGGTGTCATCGTTGTTAAACTGAAAAGTTCTGAAGATCTGAAGGGCATGGGAGGAAACCTGTTTTGAAAGGGTTCCAGCGCCGGAGCGATTTTTCCCGCCAAAATCGCATCGCTCCGCTTTCAAACTTCGCAGCATAAAGGTCAAAAGATTCACGATTCTTCTCGTACCTTCCAATCGAAAATCCATCCAAACGGCCCGGAGCTAGCCCTCGAAGAAAATCAAAATCCCACAGTATTCGAGCGACTGTAATGCGTAGCAAGATCCTCACGTGCCAGCCACAAACCGTCTCGCCGATTGCCCTTTTTGATTGGACCGTCTCGCCGATTGCCCCTTTTTGATTGGACGACGTTAGACATTAACCTATTCAAAATACCTAACTGGCACGTGAGGATCTTGCTACGCATTACAGTCGCTCGAATACTGTGGGATTTTGATTTTCTTCGAGGGCTAGCTCCGGGCCGTTTGGATGGATTTTCGATTGGAAGGTACGAGAAGAATCGTGAATCTTTTGACCTTTATGCTGCGAAGTTTGAAAGCGGAGCGATGCGATTTTGACGGGAAAAATCGCTCCGGCGCTGGAACCCTTTCAAAACAGGTTTCCTCCCTTGTCTTTCTATTATACAGAACAGTCAACGGCGAACTCAAATTCATTCAAAATCGCTCAAAAAACCGCTTTTGAGGCAAAAGGACGACTATACACCACAGGTAAGATAATTCAACGTTTATTTATCATTGATTTACAAACACAGTTAGCGATACATGGCTATAGGTGAGGAAAACGGTAAATCTAGTACATTTACTATAAAATAACAATCTTCTACCCAGACAGATTGTGCGGGCCCCCTGTAGCCACACCTGTGAAACTACTCAAGATAAGATAACACAGCTTATAGTAAGACAATAAGAATTCGCTTCAGCATGCTATATCAACAATTTCGATGTCATCGAAAATGGCGGAGGCTGACTAGTATCCTTTAATACAGCAACGGGAACGAGTCCTTTGTGTACATTAATACTGAATCACTTAAAGTGGTCTGGATATTTCGAAAGGAAATTGTTTTAAAATCTCACCTGCGTTACTGGCCAACTGTATCAGTCTATGCCGGCAAGCACGGTAACATGAACTGACCATACAAGTTTACAAAACAATCGTTCAACTCTGACTACAAAGCCAAACACTTAAATAACGAATTCCTCTTGGTAACACATGTGATGTCACTCTTTTCCTGCATGTATGGCCTGTATGAACCAGGTCAGCATGACGTAACAGAAGAGCTTACTATCTACTGATATCAGTACCACAGCAACTGAGCATTCAGTTTCACAATACAGTTAGATTCAAATATGTCACATGACTGATTACAAATAATTATATCATAACCATTGCCCAAGTTAAAGCAGAAATTAACCACGGCAGTCCTTCTGGCGCGACCATGTCTCCTTCGTTACACAGCTCTGAGTTACAGCACGCGAGTTGGTAGTCCCAGCCAAACATTTCTGCGTGCTCGAACTTTTTCTGCCACTCATCGCAAAGCTGATCGTTGCTACAGCCTCGTAATTCATGTTCTATCGTGTTGCCATCTTCCATTTTTCTGCTCTGGTGTGCCTTAATACATTTGTCAAAGTTAGGGTAACATGTGATCTCCGTTTGATTTTTCTCGCATTGCTCAGGAGTAAACGACTTTCCCTCTGCAATCGCTTGGTATGGACTGCAGAAATAACATTTCAAACAAAAACCTAAAATTAAAGACAGAAGTAGTTAAATGCGTATTTATACATCTCATAAAACATTAAAATTCTAATGGAGTAAAACAGGATCTTGAACCTTTGTCTTATATCAAAGCTTCTATAAGACTGAATGAAGCCAGAGAATTAATCCCCCACATCACCCTTATTCTGTAAATTTATTTTTTAGATCACTCCCAGTGTTTAAACAATAGCCTCCATTCAGGCGCGGCATATTTTCGGGTTACACGAAACTACAAAGAGCCATTCCCGCGACGTAAATGTTGTTGTCGCATGGACAGCCTTCGCGCCTTCACACACATTTTCATTTCCAAGACGAGTGGCGGCATTATCCTCGGGAGAGCTGGATACTACTTCTAAAAATAGTTTGGTAGGGTGTACAAACAAAAATCGTCGAGCTTCTAATCAGTTACCTATTATTCATGTTTTTACTATAACTCGTCTTTCAAGTAAAAATAATAATTAGGGAGCTTTAGATTGGACTATGAGTACGAGATTGAGTACGAGTACGACTTTTTAATTCCAGTTTACAGGCTTCACATTATCACGACACATACCCAGTTCATCCCATTAGCTACTTTCCCTACCAAAAACCAACATATGTAAGGAGGGCTCTGGAAATGTCACTGGTTTGAAAATCGAAAGTCGTACTCGTACTCAATCTCTTACTCGTAGTCCAATCTAAAGCTCCCTAATGTTTTAGAGTAACCAGATCGCAAAAGAAGTCGTAGGAAAGACTGCTGCCGGCGAGTCAAGCTGTTTTTTACTTCTAATCAGTAATGTTAAGAACTGCACATAATTTTAATAACAGAAAACATACGCAGCCCAGTTAACTAGACAACAGTGTGTATTTTTTCCCTCTGGGTCAGTATTTCACAAACTCATTTTTTTAAAGGTAACCAAGTGGCCCATAACGGCAATTTGATTCATTTTCTTAAGTTCCGTTTCAAACGAAAATTTTAATGACAACCTCTTTGTAACTTATCCGTGCTCTGTCTTAACAAGTCCGCAGGTGGTCTGAACGTTTCCGCTCGAAATGACTTTAACTCACTCGACTTAATTTGTGCGAGGCAAAATGCACAGAATAAAATAAAAAAACAACTGGCAAGTTGATCTCCTCGCAGCTACAAATCAAAGCTTAAAACTTAAAAGCCAATGTATAGTTCCTCAGAATATTTAATAGTGCAGCTAAATTTTAGACAGATATCGCTTATATTACAAGTGTCTAACCAATTCTTCCATTGTCAATAATTAGAAACGGGCAGGTAAAGAAAAAAAAATTTAAAAAAAATATGAAAAATAAAAAAACGTCCCGGCTTAAGAACTAATTTTTTTGCAAAGGCTCCTGCTGCTACCGCTAATGAATATTTCTATTCCACTTTAAATTTCTTACAATTTAATTGCTAAGGAAATGAGTTTTAACATGGCCGTGCTCACCTGGAGGAATTGTTCAAAAAAGTAAAATAAGCAGCAGTGTCAACATGCAATTCCTAAAATTTACACACTTACCATGAGAAATGATCGAAACACAGATGGCGAGAGCGAAAATTAGCTTTTTCATGGTGTTGTAAGCTCCAGAAGGCACTGTGACCAAATTTTGACCTCGCAATATTCTGACGTCAATAATCGTCTTATTGACTCGTCAGCGAAAAAAACAAGTAAGAAACCCAGCAATTCTGCTCCACATTTAATACCTAACCGGATATTGTGAATGATTATATATGCTAATTTAACCCAGTAGCAATACAAAACAGATCAAATAATTACAAAGTATTTTGTCACTATTTAAATAAGCCCCTTCCCCCAAATACAAAAAAAAAAAAAAATAAATAAATAAAAAATAAATCAATGGCTTAAATGCTCACGTTTTAGGAATTCCACAAACAGTATCCTATAGTTTGATTTTACCTTTCCGTCACAAAATCGACATGTGTAAAACAAAGTTTTGACGTTACAGAGTACTTGGTAAAGAAATTAATTATAGCATGCACGTGCTCAAGTGACAGCTATTTTTTTGTGGACCGTACTAACGAATGTACGCTGAATACGAAAGTACTCTTTCATGTACTAACAACGAATCGTGGAGAGAAACAAGCACTCTTTGCCGTTCCGCTAGAAGAGAAAATGTGGAGCTCAAAATCGTCTATGGTGGATAACTACTTACTACATAAAAAAACATAATTAACAACTAAAAACAAACTGTCAGGAAAGTTTACAAAGAAAACCTTCTAAAGGTTTAACAATTCAAGATAAAAATTTCCTCGCATTTGCCGGGTTTACTTCGCCTCATCCCAACTAATTGCTTTTGCATAAATGAACTTAATGACAACAATACAAAGACAGGGCTGCTCTTAAATAAAATCATTAAAGGAGCAGCGTCACAGTTGAACGATTTGAAAAATTTAGCCTCGATGTCGTTGCTGATAATCCGTGTCAATCTTCTCGATCCTTAACCATCCTTGTTCCTTTATGGTTTATTATTATCTCTTTGGTGTTTTCCTATCTTTCTTAAGTATTATTTTCAGGTTTCCTTTAATTCAATGTCTATGGTCAAAATAACTCAAACTACCGTTACGTAGCCCCTTTAGCAACAAAATGTGGCAGGCAATTTTTTTTCCAATACTAGTCTTTATTTAAAGAAGCGATCCTTCCAACCTTAAGGACGTTCGCGCCCAAAAACTTCCCACGCACAGATTTTTTTAAAACTTTGTCTGCAGCTAGAAAATGATAAGTTTAGATTAAAAACGTAAAAAAAAAAAAAATCGGGGGTCACCGAACTCATTTTGAAGATAAGGTGTATCACAGACCATAGCATTTCTAGAATTTCCAGTCATTCGAGGCGATTTTGCCCAGATTAATTACTATCGGCATATAGTTAATTTGAAGAATCATATCTAAGTTCTGTGTGTTTAACACAGCATATATATTTGATAGATCTTTGCCACATATGTCATTAAATCAGCTAGAATTAGCCGTAAAAATTACAATGTCTAAAAATACAGCTTCTTCGAATGACTGGAAATTCTAGAAATGCTATGGTCTGTGATACGCCTTATCTTCAAAATGAGTAATAAATAAAACTTCTAAGTTACGCACACCTGTATCCATGTACCAATTCGACCCTATTTGAATAGTATATGAGAAATAATTAAAACTTCCCACGTACAGAGTTTTTTTTTGTTTTTTTAGTATAATGGAAAGAATCAGAAAACGAAGTGATCTGCCGAAAAAAAATTGGGGGTCACCGAGCATCCAACATAAATATTCGCACACAAAGTTAACGCAAAGGTCATCAGCTCTATATTTTGTTGAGTTTTCCACTCCGTCCGCGCGCTTGAAAATGACGTGGCACGCGCGTGGCCAATCAAAACAAGCTGATGTAAACTGCAACAAACAAGTCTGAAATATATTGGTCATTCACTGTTTTGTTGTCTTTTCATAGTCACGGTATTTTTATCATTTATAGAGCTGTTTTTGTATCTGTACAACTTACAGTGTATGACAGGCATGTCTGTTTTATGCAATCTAAACCAAATCGGGATATGTTTTCATCGCGTTTTAGCCCTCTAAAATCGTCAAAATTTACTTCCGGACACTTATTGAACGTAAAAAATAGAAGCGAAAAAAGTCTGTGAAATACACGAGAAATTAGGAAATAAAGCGTAATTCCAAGTTTGGTTCAAAATTGTAAACGTTTGCAAAGATTTGTAGACTTACGTTCCTATTTTGGCGTCACAGCCTGACTAGTTCCAGGGTACTAACCCCCGCGGTTTCTGACCCAACCGGAAGGAAAGTGTCACGTTTTCAAATGGCTAAAGCGCGCTGAAGAATAATGATATAATCCCATGTAGACTCCGTCAAACAAATACAAAATATCTGTCGACAAATAGACTTAGTAGAAACTCGGCCAGGGTCAAACTGAAAGATTGACAAACTTAGAATTAAACTTGTTTTTTCTTATGGTCTAATGGCAAAGCAGAACTTGGTAGCAAGACTGCTGCACTTCCAGAAGTGTATCGATCGTTTGTTATAATTCGCATACAACTATGACTAACAAAACTCATGAACAATTTAAATATGTAACCTGAATTACATGTAAATATCGAATATAAAATAAAAACACCTTCTACTATAGGAAATAATAATAATGCAAAATAATATAAAATAAATAGAAGAAATATTCAGGATTCATGATAACAACGCCCAGCAGGTTTAAAATTTTTACATTACAGGTGACATCTGTGGTTAAAATGCATATGAAGCTCATACAAGATAATTTTAAACTGCTATTCATTAAAGGGGCACTGTCACGGTATTTTAACGTCATTTCACAATGCCGAAATATGCATGTTCCTGCATCAATGAAAACCCAAAAATAATGATGCAGTTTTGTTATCTAGGACTTTATCACTACACCGAAACAAGAGACTATGAGATAGTCTCTTGACCGAAACCATTATTGCCGCCTAGGACTTAGCATGGCAAGGATGGAAGCCAGTTTTTTTTCAAATTCTAGAGCCATTCCTTGAAAATATTGCCAGAAATTCAATATGGTTTGCTCTCTGAGCCACCAATCATTTGATATGTTTCTTTTAGTCCATTGAGCATTTTGGGAACGAGTAAAGGTACCAGGTAAAGATATCAGCAACGAATGAAGCTGAAAACAGCAAAACTCCTCTGACAGTGCTCCTTTAAAGTAAAAGTGACAATATTTTCTGAATGAAGCGAACTTCTTTAAATAAAGTTCTTTAATTTAAATAATTTCGTGAAATTCGCTAATTAAAAATACGAAAGAGGCCGTTTATTTCACTGCAGGTATTATTCGTTACAATGCAAGTGACGCTAGTCCAGATGAATATCCAAGAGATATCTTATTAAGATGCCATTAAGATAATGAGCAGAACGCATGAGGAAAGTAAGAGTCAAATCATGCAGTAGGAGATTTCAGGTAATTTAAAAATACTCAACAAAAACGGTGTTGCCTTTTCTCTTTTCAATTACACACAACGTAATGTCAGCGATAAAACACCAGTGTCCTTTAATCTATCGCTTTCTGTAGATAACACTGAGTTAGAGCACAGTATGGCTAGAAGTCAATGCGGTATGACTGGAGATCGGACAGCAGCTCATGCAGTATATCATGTAACTGAAAGGAAACAAAAACAAATAAACCAACTGTCGTGAAGTAAATCTACAAAACATACTAATACCACAATCCCACGATGGATGCTGGCATGTGACAAAACAAACAAAAACAAATAAACCAACTGTCGTGAAGTAAATCTACAAAACATACTAATACCACAATCCCACGATGGATGCTGGCATGTGACAAAACAAACAAAAACAAATAAACCAACTGTCGTGAAGTAAATCTACAAAACATACTAATACCACAATCCCACGATGGATGCTGGCATGTGACAAAACAAACAAAAACAAATAAACCAACTGTCGTGAAGTAAATCTACAAAACATACTAATACCACAATCCCACGATGGATGCTGGCATGTGACAAAACAAACAAAAACAAATAAACCAACTGTTGTGAAGTAAATCTACAAAACATACTAATACCACAATCCCACGATGGATGCTGGCATGTGACAAAACAAACAAAAACAAATAAACCAACTGTCGTGAAGTAAATCTACAAAACATACTAATACCACAATCCCACGATGGATGCTGGCATGTGACAAAACAAACAAAAACAAATAAACCAACTGTTGTGAAGTAAATCTACAAAACATACTAATACCACAATCCCACGATGGATGCTGGCATGTGACAAAACAAACAAAAACAAATAAACCAACTGTCGTGAAGTAAATCTACAAAACATACTAATACCACAATCCCACGATGGATGCTGGCATGTGACAAAACAAACAAAAACAAATAAACCAACTGTTGTGAAGTAAATCTACAAAACATACTAATACCACAATCCCACGATGGATGCTGGCATGTGACAAAACAAACAAAAACAAATAAACCAACTGTCGTGAAGTAAATCTACAAAACATACTAATACCACAATCCCACGATGGATGCTGGCATGTGACAAAACAAACAAAAACAAATAAACCAACTGTCGTGAAGTAAATCTACAAAACATACTAATACCACAATCCCACGATGGATGCTGGCATGTGACAAAACAAACAAAAACAAATAAACCAACTGTTGTGAAGTAAATCTACAAAACATACTAATACCACAATCCCACGATGGATGCTGGCATGTGACAAAACAAACAAAAACAAATAAACCAACTGTCGTGAAGTAAATCTACAAAACATACTAATACCACAATCCCACGATGGATGCTGGCATGTGACAAAACAAACAAAAACAAATAAACCAACTGTCGTGAAGTAAATCTACAAAACATACTAATACCACAATCCCACGATGGATGCTGGCATGTGACAAAACAAACAAAAACAAATAAACCAACTGTCGTGAAGTAAATCTACAAAACATACTAATACCACAATCCCACGATGGATGCTGGCATGTGACAAAACAAACAAAAACAAATAAACCAACTGTCGTGAAGTAAATCTACAAAACATACTAATACCACAATCCCACGATGGATGCTGGCATGTGACAAAACAAACAAAAACAAATAAACCAACTGTCGTGAAGTAAATCTACAAAACATACTAATACCACAATCCCACGATGGATGCTGGCATGTGACAAAACAAACAAAAACAAATAAACCAACTGTCGTGAAGTAAATCTACAAAACATACTAATACCACAATCCCACGATGGATGCTGGCATGTGACAAAACAAACAAAAACAAATAAACCAACTGTCGTGAAGTAAATCTACAAAACATACTAATACCACAATCCCACGATGGATGCTGGCATGTGACAAAACAAACAAAAACAAATAAACCAACTGTTGTGAAGTAAATCTACAAAACATACTAATACCACAATCCCACGATGGATGCTGGCATGTGACAAGTCTGACAAAACAGACCGTACTGGGGATACATTTTTTGGGTCTTACTTTCTCTACGGAGTACATGTGAAAGGAATGTAACTGTGCAATGTTTTCCTGAATTCTCTAGCAAGGCATTGCTGCCAATGGGTTTGCTTGTTCTTGAAGGTACCCTTCGTAACAGACACCTTGGGAACGTGATTTTATGTCTGTAATAGCAAAACGAATGAAACTCAAAAATTTGTCAAGCCATCTTGCATGTACGGAGGACGACTACATTGTAGTTTATTTACTAAGTAAACATGTTGTGATGAGAAAACTCTCAATTGCCGGCGGTGAAAAAAATAAATACCAACCAGAGTGTCGGTCTTTGTACTTTGGTGAGGGTTTTATTTTGTATCAGTACTTACAGCGGTTTTCAATTGCTTGTCGTAAAGCCAAAACCAAACCAGTTACTTACTTAGACTGCTCAGCCAATCTGAAACCATAGTAAAACCAAAACCAAAGTAATTCTATTACGACTCAAACCTACCTCTCCTTTAGCGGTTCTACTAAGGTTCTGAAGAACTGGCAAAGATATCTAGTGAGGAAACAGAAAAAAAATTACATAAAAAACGAGATCACATCACCGAGACTCTAAGAGATCTTCACTGGCTTCCTGTTGAGGAGAAAAATTTGTTTTTAAAATAAATTTAATAACTTTTAAAACATTGAATGACTCCAGTCCCCGTTATCTTGAAAATATTTTGAAATTTTATCATCAATCAAGGACATTACGGTCATCAAGGGATCATTTACGCCTTGAAGAACCAAATTTTAACATGAAAACTTATGGCCAGCGAGCGTTTTCCGTTGCTGTCCCCCGACTGTGGAACAATCTCCTGTTTGAAATTTGAGCTTGTTCTGATGTTAATCTTTTCAAATCTAAGTTGAAAACGTTTCTTTTTAAAAAGGTATATGACATTTAGTTTCATTATATTTGTTTCCGTTTTCTTTCCTTTTTAAGATGTGTATGCTATAAATTTCCCAATATGTACAGTAGTGTTATATGTAAGCTTGTGACTGATGATATTCTTATGTCGTTTTTAACATTGCAAAGCGCTTAGAACAGCGATGTTTAAGCGCTATATAAATTATATTATTACTATTTAAAAAAAAAAAAGAAATATAAGCAAACAATACAAACAAGTATTGTACATAAAAGGTAATGATGATCTAGATGGATATAGTTCTATGTCTTTGGCTTAGAAATTACGATTTCAAGGCGCACTTCTAGTGATGTTCAAGCACAATATGGGAAGGTAAACAAGCTCATTATCTTGTTGATTCTCTGGATAGCCATTTTAAATAACAGGAAATTATATCAATTCAATGGTAAAGCTTCACTCACTGAGTCAAGTGCATCACTTGTCAAACTGCTTGGTTCCATTACAACAGACTGCAACAACCTGTTGAGGAAAACGATGTTAAGTATCCTGAACTTGGCTTTACATATCAAAAATCGACTAAAAGCATTTCTAGTCCCCTCGGGAGGAAGAACTTGAGGCGATCGATAACATGATTTTTCCTTCCATCCAGTCAGCACAATAAAATAACGCTATAACTACACCAATTTAATAGCAGAGGTCATGCATAACTCCTAGTAATCAACAATCAAGATTCACGGTATGTGGCAAACGTAAGGAAAAGTTAACAGAAACGTTACTTTACCTTGCAGCATTGAGTCTCAGCTCTGAATCGCTCTCCTCTGTATAAACAAAAACGGTAAGAAATGATCAGAACCAATCGTTCCTTAATGTAAAATAATGCAACATACATGTCCTACAAATCACGTTTTGCACTCTCGCTGGCTTTAGGGCGTTACTTGAGAGATTGTAGCAGCATCAATTTCCAAGTAAGTGTGGGATCAGAGAACTTTAAAACGAGAGTGATTTTTATCACAGGCAAAATTGTTTGCTCAGTCTCGTGTTACCTCAGTTGTATTGATGACAAAAAGGTTCTCTAGAATCAAGCAACTTTGCAGTTTGAAATGTTTCAGTGAAATTATATAAAAACATGGTAAAAATCGAAGGAGGCAAATGATAAAATCCTAAACTTGCCGAGTTAATGATTATTTTAGAAATAAACGTACGTATGTTGAACGAGCTTGTACAGCTCTTAAAGGCTGGTTTCACTAGTGATCGAGTCGGAGTCGTAGTCAGAGTTAAAATAACACTTTAACACGACCTAGCGAAAATCAGAGTCGGAATCGGAGTCGGAAAAATAACAACGTTTCCATTTCTTCTGATTCTATTTACGACTCCATCGTTTGCGACCCAGAGAGAACTAAGTTACATGTCGAAGTCTGAAGCAGAAACGGAAGAACAGACCAATCACAAGGCCCAGAAATAAACATTGTAATTGGTTGGTTCTGCCCCTTCTGCTTCCGACTCCGACAATCTAGGTTTCACTTGATCATGAGCGACGAAGTCATAAGAGGATGCGGTGTTCTGCTTCCGACTCCGTCGGTTTGATTTTCACTACATCGTATCGCTCTACACTTCAGATTACGACTCCGATTAAGACTCCGTCGCTAGTGAAAACCAGCCTTATTCAGACGTGACGTGTCTGAATAAAGTACTGTATTAATATGTATTTTACGTTGGGACGCGTGTTTGAAAATCTGAGATTGAGGCTTAACCGGATTCAGTCGGCGCATAAAATAAGATAAGATAAGATAAGATAAGATAAGATAAGATAAGATAAGATAAGATAAGATAAGATAAGATAAGATAAGATAAGATAAGATAAGATAAGATAAGATAAGATAAGATAAGATAAGATAAGATAAGATAAGATAAGATAAGATAAGATAAGATAAGATAAGATAAGATAAGATAAGATAAGATAAGATAAGATAAGATAAGATAAGATAAGATAAGATAAGATAAGATAAGATAAGATAAGATAAGATACAACAACAACAACAAATAAACTTTATTAATAATTAACACTTAAAACTGAGAACATGTACAACTCGCATATAGCGTAAGCTAGTCGAGGCGAGTTGTGCAGGAAGAAAAAAAAAAGAAAAAAAAAAGAAAAAGAAAAAGAAACCAAGGCAAGGCAAGGCAAGGCAAGGCAAGGCAAGGCAAGGCAAGGCAAGGCAAGGCAAGGCAAGGCAAGGCAAGGCAAGGCAAGGCAAGGCAAGGCAAGGCAAGGCAAGGCAAGGCAAGGCAAGGCAAGGCAAGGCAAGGCAAGGCAAGGCAAGGCAAGGCAAGGCAAGGCAAGGCAAGGCAAGGCAAGGCAAGGCAAGGCAAGGCAAGGCAAGGCAAGGCAAGGCAAGGCAAGGCAAGGCAAGGCAAGGCAAGGCAAGGCAAGGCAAGGCAAGGCAAGGCAAGGCAAGGCAAGGCAAGGCAAGGCAAGGCAAGGCAAGGCAAATGCGATGTATTCGGTTATGATGTGAACATAAGTTTAGGACGCTTAGAAACCACTTGATCAACCATGTACCTCGAATTACTTGCATGAGGTTGTCCAGTATTCCTTGCTTCTTGACGATATATTGAAGACCACACAAATTGATGCTGAAAACAAAATTCAACACTTGTAACGAAACCATTTTTTTGATACGTGAATACAGATGGTGGAATTTAAGCTTGGTAATGAAATATGAAAAGTGAAGTGATCAACATGACACTAACGTGGAACAAAGAAAAAATCTGAGGACAGGAACCGAACCCATGACCTCTCCAACACCGCGCGAGCGCTCTATCCACTGAGCTACGAGAACTCATGCATGGAGATCAAGGAACCATTTTTTGTGGCTAACCGATTAAGTTCTTACATTGCTTCCACATTGAGTTAAAAATGTGTGGATTTCGTTAATGCACGACCAAAGGAGGAAAGAAGAGATCAGAGATAACTACAAAGTTATTAACTGCAACTCAAGTGCGGCAGTTTGTTCTCACACGGCTTTCGCAGATGTAAAGAGACGTTTCTGTTCACCCGTTCAAGTTCACTTCATCATCTTCCAGATACCGCCGGAAATGTTTCACATAGGCTTACAAATAAGAAGGTCATAATAGCTATACAAATGCGAAGAATAACAAATGTCTTCTTACCTTATGTTATATAAAGCCATCAGTATCAAGTTCCTCATCTTAACATTCTTACCCACAACAGAGCCACCCAGTACTGAAATAAACGTGTCAATCAACACACGTCCATTGTCTTTAGTCACCAGGGAGTCTCGGCCTTCAGCGGCTGCTGCCATGTTTGTAATGGTTCCAGTGAGCGCCAGAACAAACTGGAATTCATCCGATGTTTCCTTTTCGTCTTCTTCACCATAGCTCTCAAAATAACTCTCCACTGTCCGCGCGGTGATGTGTAGAAACTCTTCAGTTTTATTCTGCAAATATAACAATTCTCTCATAAAGCTCAACATACATTGCTATCGGCTTTCTACTCCACTGAAGGCGCCGGAGTAGTTTCAAGTTTTCTTTTCTCAAAAAAAATTGACCGACTGTTTTATTAATAAACGAAAAAGAAAATGAAATCGCACGTTTCCAAACTTGTAGCTCAACAAGTCTACAACTCCTAAAATCTGAGCTACAGGAAACTTTCCCAGTTTAGTATGGTGTTAAAGTTGACAGATTGATATCAGTGATATCTCAGTAATAAAAATTTTCGGAAATGACTTTAACTGTTAGACGCTGGTTACTACTCTATTTCTTCCATAAATTGCTAAAAAACTGTTTGTGTTTTCTCGAGTAAATTCCTTAGGTATTTATTACAGTCAAAACTGGTTTTGTAAATCTGGAGGTGACTCCAGCAGCTTAAACTGGCTTTGTGTTCCAGTTAAGCAAGAGGTTAAACTTATTATCGATACATATCCATCCATATATATTGCTGTTATACCTAAAGCTCACTGCCTTTGAATAAAAGCTTGAGAGTCTTTTTTTCAAACCCTGACTTGGTTACCAAACGTTTATGTGGTGAGTAATTAACCGAAGAACCAAACATTTACACACCCCTCCTAGCAGGGATGTAACAGAGTCCTGTTGACGAGACACTCTCCATAACAAAGTACATACAGCTGCACCCATGGAGGAACAGTATTCAGACTGATCTCCCATCTGTTGGCTGAGCTCTGATAACTGACACTATGAAGGAAAGAGGCCAGAATACAGGTTACTTACAGATCTTAGAGTAAGACAATTCATTAACAAGGTTATGATTTCTGACAAGCCTTGTGCTTTCCTGATTTTGTTTTCTTAGAAAAAAACTAATAGTTATTCCTTTACCTTTAATTACACTGTTAATTAATTTATGTACACTTTAATTCAAGTTGATTGTACAGTGATAATCTGGCAACATCATGACTTGTTTCATTGCACCCTTGTGCTTACTCTATTAAACTACAAAGGTTTGACATAAATTGAGAGTAAAAATCGACTTCAAAGCTCAAAATATGTGCAAGCCAGCATGCAAAATCATTGTTTCTCTTTCTAGACAATTTCTCAGTTACAAATGCCTCTTTGCTTTGTCTACAGGGCATCTCAAGAACAGCATTCATACAACATACTGCTAGGTTTACAGAGAAATAATCTATGATTCTGTAATATATACTACAGTAACATTCTCTTTTTGATTACTAACAGTCAATGTAGATCATGTTGTTCCAGAAAATACCATTTAATGCCATGCCCCTCTCACAAAAAGGTTTTTGCAATTGAAACCCTTCATCCCCTGAAAATCTGATCTAATTAACTTCATACTTTCCTTTAAACATAGGCACGCAAAGCGTGCAAGAGTTATTTTTTTGTGAAAGGAGCATTCGTAGAACTGTTTACAGTAATGATTTAGTTAAGGTTTTTTGGTTGCGATGTACAGCAAGAAAGAAACTGGGAATTTATGATGTACATACCATGTTACATCGGTAATGGTAAGATGGCTAAATAGTAAGCCATCAAATGTTTGACTGAACAACGTACAATAATCCGACATGTCTCCAGATTCTTATTTTCTAACAGGCAATTTGATTCGTTCTTTGATACCCACTCCGTGATTGGTGTGACACGCGCACATGCATAACTCCCTCACTCATCGATCACATAGCCCTTCCAACCCCCAAGAGGAACTTTTGCTCAAAATACTCAAGTTAAGAGACCTTTTCGCATTTTATACGAGTTGTAAGTTTACCCTTTTTACACAACACTTCTTCATCGAAAATAGAAAGAAAGAGAAAAAACCGTTCTGACACGTTGAAAGTTTAATTTAATTTACTCTGATATGAAAAACAAAAGTGTCAAGTTACCATTTATAACTAAAAATAGCAAACATCTTGTGCGAACGATTTGCTCTCAAATGAAAAACAAGTGTCAAATTACCGTTTGTAACTAAAAGTAGCAAGCATCTCGTGGGAACGATTTGCTCCCATATGAAAAACAAAAGTGTCAAGTTGCCATTTGTAACTAAAAATAGCAAGCATCTCGTGGGAACAAGTGATGACGATGTATCAGCTCTAATTGAATTTACTCCCTTGTGAAAAACAAAAGTGTCAAATTACCCTTAGCTTTGTAACTAAAAAATAAAAATATCTCTCTATATTTGCATGCAACAAGAACAAAATAATCGTTTCCTGTACCTATTGTAAACGTTCGAACTCTTTCAAAATTAAATCAAAATAGTCCCGTCTCCTCTAAAACATTTCCTAAGAACTAGAAGCAACGATGCGTGACGTCTAATTGAATTTACTCCTTGTGAAAAACAAAAATATCAAGTTACCTTTGCAACTAAAAAAAAAAACATCTCACTCATTTGCATACAACTAGCTCAAGCACTGTTTCAAACCTCAAGGCTTATAAAATCCTCAGCCTAACCCACAGAAAATGCCGAAGAAAACCCAATAAATGAATACTTTCTCCTCTTTTATAGAAGAATAAATATGGCCGTTCTGAAATGTATCGGGCTCAAATCTTCTCATATATCATTTACCTTTAAAACAAGAAATTTGATTGGCTGTTTATAGTAGATCCGATCTGATTGGTGTGACATACATACATCTCTCACTCACTGACTCATTCACTGACTCACTGATCCGTTAACCCGTCCATAACATACTCGACGCGCCGACTAAGAGGTATTTTTTTACAAAAAAATAACTCAAAAATTGTGGCTTTTGACATGCCTCTATCACATGGAATATTCTCTGTTAATCTTCCTTGGTGTGGGTTTGCATATTTTCTGAAACTGCACATTGTTCAGTGGGCATTCATGCAAGAGAGTATGGGATCAGTCTAACAGATCAAGTAATCTTTAAAAGCTGTTACCTTAAGTCCATACTTTTCCTGCAACAAACAAGTTACAAATAAAAGTATTAAATTATGAATAGAATATGCAACACAAGCCTGTTTAGCAAAATGTCTCATTCACTAACAATTACTAAAAAACTTCCACTTGTGTTTCTAATTATCTGATAGAAACGTTGTTTTTGTTTTATAATGCTTGTATCATGCCACAGGATTTGACAACAGGTTCTTTTTAGTAAGTAAATATATAAAACCTTATG
>JAHPZR010056264.1:0-5000 GCA_019787425.1 Platygyra sinensis | reverse complement strand
TAACAAACGACACAGTACTGAAACCATTTTTCCACAGTTGTATTGCACATACTTTACAATAATATTTCATCACGAAATTCTACATTCTCGTGAGTGTATGAATGCTATTTACTTGCAACACCTTGCATATTAACACTTAAGATAATCACGGCAAGACTACAACAGGGCTGTTCTGCGCACGAGAAAGCGACGAACCATGTAATGCTTAACTACCAAACCCTACCTAGGAACCTCTAGCCACAACATTAACATTTAACCTATCAAAATGTTCCTGCGCTTTTCATCAACAATACACAATTGTTTGGTTCTACCCGTTGCCGTCGCTTTGACTGCGATACGCTGTAGAAACACATGGAATATGTAGTAGCATGTCGTCTCAGATGATCTGGACATCTAGTGTAAAAGCAGAATGTATTAACATACCGGCCATTGGTCGGCCAGCACTTTAAAGTCTCCCCAGAAACTAGAAAGCATGCAGACTGTTTCGAAGAAAGTACAGTGAGCCTTTGTGTATCAAGGCAATCCCTCATATTATTATATGATTTTAGCTCACTCCCGATATCGGATTATTATGCGGATTCTGTACACGTGGGTAACTCGCGCAACATTTTTCCCGGAGGAACTGGGTACCATGTGTTCAGAGTAACTTGAGAGGGAATACCTTGGGAATACGACCTGTGTGGGAAATGAGTTTTTTTTTACCGTCGGTATTCTCTTATCGCCATCTAAATTTGTGCGCCCCGTTTCCACACAACACGACGTTGACGCCTAAGGCGTTAGAAGCGGCTGTAAGCGAAAAGCCTTTGGTATAAATACATAATTGCTTGTTCACCGAAGTGCAGGTGAATAGTACTTTGCTTATCGCATCCGATTTAACCAATCAGATGACGTAAAAAAGCACTATTTACTTTTGTTGTCAAAACTAAAGCCAAATATTATAAAAACAGGAAGCATCTACGCGTAAAATCTATTTTACATAGTCTTCTGAAATAAATACTAGCAGTAATTATTTACAAACTTATGGTGATATAAAATTAACACACCGTAACACATACATTTAAGTAGCCTCGACACCGCACCATTGTAAACAATACAGTAAACAAGACTTAGCTGTTTACTTGTAAGGCAAATTGTAACGTCTCAAAATAAACTGGATAATTTAAGGCAACATCGATCTCTTTCCATAAAAATAAACTTTCCTTCTTTTTTTGTTACACAATAACTTTGAAAACTTTAGATTACAGAGACAAAACGAGGGGAAAAAAACGACATAAAGTTTGGGCTCGATATCCGCCGCTTACTCGAGTCCGGCCCGAGTGCTGCCCGAGTGCCGTCAGGGGAGGATTACAGGCTCCTTTCCCGAACAGCGGCTTGTAATCGAGTCTATATAAGTTTCCGTTCCAGTTGTTTCGAGAGGACAACTCAGTACACACTCATTGCCTCACGCCAAACTTTAGATAAACGTCTTTCAACGTTAAAGTACTGTTTTCTTGAAATGCAATTTGGGGAATGCATATACAAAGCACTAGTGAGGTGTTGTGTGCATTCCAGCTTTAGGAGAGCAGGTAAAAAATTGGTATGAAACCAGCCTCGATCATGGTAAAAAATATTTTTGGGGAAAATATCTGTAAAATATTAAAATGTTTTCCTGAAAAACTATTAAAAGTAGAGACGAGTCAGTCAGAATAATCAGTATTAAAAAAACCCCTGAAATTCAAACTTTGCAGAATTCCTTTTTCTTACCTTGCTTTAGATAGATTTCCCAAATTTGTAACAAAAGGAGTCATCTTTTGAAAAAATTGATCACGTGATTAACCCACTGACTCTCTAATCTGGGTATCACTGAAAGATCTTTTCCTCGTCAGAGCTTGAGAACAGATGATGCCAATTTTAGTCAAATGGTGATGATGTCAGAAGCCAAGCAAAGATCAGGGCTCGTCATGGCCGGTTATGACCGACACAGGAGTCAATGGGTTAAACCCGGGGTCAAGAGGATGTTTTCAGAAACTTTGCACGGAATTGAATGTCAAAGATAATAACCTTGAGTAATGAACTCTCTAGTCAATTTTAAGGACAAACAAAACAAAACCGAAACACTCAATTTACATCACTGAGGACCAACACTGTGCTGAGGTCAATTTGATTGGCTGAAAGACTGTTATTGTGCATGGCTTAGTAAACATCGCTTATAATCCCATTTCTGAGGGGGGTGGGGGCTCATTGTTACTTTCTCCTCCTGATAGTGCATTTGCCTCAGCTTCTTGTGCCTGTATTTTCCGCCTCCTGCTTCTTCGAGCTCTCAGCTTCTCCTGTAATCCTTGATCCACGCGGACCTTATTCAATTCTTGTGCCTTCTCAAACTCTGCCAGTTCCTCTTCATGTTGTTTCTTGAGTTGATCAATGTTACCAAACAGATCTTCTTGAGAAGGAGGAGGGGCAAGTTCAGACAAAGCTACTGGTTTGGTGGCAGCAGCACTGTCTGCTCCAGCTTCTGCCTCACCAGGGGGCTGCTCTCCCTCTGGAGGGGCCTCCCCATCTCCAGAGGGTGGGGCTTCTGTTGGTACACCTTCTTTATCTTCTGGCTCTGGGGCTTGGTCATCACCTTCTTCCTTGGCAACTTCTCCAGGTTTGGCAATATCTGCTTCCTCTGCAGAAGAATTGTCATCCGCGGCAAGATCATCTCTCTTTACATCCAACTGCAAAAAGAAATACATTTACATGTAAGCAGGTGGGCTCCTGGTAGAAGATATCTTGATTCTTATATCATGTAGTGATTCTCCTCAAGTGGACTACAGTAATTACAAATGACTGCTCATAACTGATTTCACAATTGATAACATTTTTGTGTTTCAAAAAAAAAAGATTACACAAAAATGTATGCTTTAGCTGGATAAAATTGTAATGATTATTGCAAGTGCTCAAATAAGGTAAGATTAGTGATCTCCCGAATTTTGATTCGTTTAGTTTGGCATCTCTGGGACTGCTCACTATAATTACCACTGGCCAACACATTATGTAGCTCAGTTTATTCAGACTCAGTATACATACCAAACAGAACTTTTTTTTCACAAAAACAACAACAACAACAGCAATAAAATCCCAAAAGTTACAATACAATTAGACTACCTCCAGTTCGACTCCAAGTTTCTCTTTGACTTTACTTTTAATCAAGTTCATCCGCTCTTCCTTTAATTCATAATATTTGTCATGAAACTGTTGCTTCACTTCTGCCAAATCTTTGGAGATGGTCTCAGCCACAACACGATCCACCCATTGAAGAAGGTTAGAACTTTTGGAGAACATTGATGCAAATAAATAATAAGACTTTTGGTAGTTTGCTGGTATGTTGACATCATTGAAGATTGTGTTAATAGCAGTCTGTAAAACCTAGAACAAAGACAAACAACAACAAAGAAATATGTTACATTTATCAGAAGGATATTTCATAGACTCTAATATAAAGTGGCTGGTGGGCACACATGGCAGTACATATATAGTAAGTAAGTAAGTAAGTAAAGTGATGAATGTACAGTGTAACTTAATGCCCAGAGAATAATATTTCAACTGTAAATTACCCAATGTTCCAATAGTTATATTGTTATATGAAAAAATACTTCACTGTGATTGGCTGAGACCAGACCAATAAATTATTTATCATTAACTCTTAAATATGTGGAGCAATGCAAATTCATAGCAAGAAATGTTTGTAATTTTCTCAGGTAGATACTAAAGCAAGGTCTCATAATAATACAATGCCAGCTGTCTTCTGCAAATTATGCCTGCAGAAGAGACAGGGTTCTCCCAAAAATTGGAACTGGAGGGAGAATAACTTTGAGTAGGCGGCGGACAATGATGAAAAAAAGACGTGCTGTTGTTTTATCAGGGCCACGTGGAGGAGGAGGCCCACATTTTATTGGGGGGTCCAGGAGCGTCTCCAAGAAAATTTTGAAATTGGGGTTCTAAAAAGTGCACTTCAGTGTAGTCTAATTAACAATAATAAAGGAAAGGAATTTCCCTGACCAAAAATATATGTTTGTCTTAGTTCAACAGTTTAATTGTCGTCATCCATATCAAACTCGAAGACTGAATCTGCATCAGACCTGTCATTGTCATCCTTCATGTCCATGTTACAGTATTTACTCTAAGTAGGCGGCACTCCAAGGACAACTAGATGGCAAATTTCGCCAGTCGCCGGAATTTACGGAGAATTCTGAGTCTGTTACAAAGGACCAGATTGCTGAGATTATTCAGATGCTGCACTCAGCAGGACCAGTCCTAACTCAGACCAGGCTGCTACACACCATGGAGTGATGCCTAATCAACTCAATACTACATGTATGTTTATTAATAAAGCTTGAGCAATAATAAGGATTCACACATCTTCCAGACTTATAGGACTCTCACTAGTTTTGAACGTTCTTTCACATTTTGCAATTTTGAGATGATTTTAAAGGATTCAGATCTTGATCGCTTATAAAATATTACACGTAATCGAAAATTCTTATTAATTATTCACATGTATTTGATAACAAAACTGATTAAAACTACCTGCAAGTCCTGCATGAGTGCAGTATGGAACATTTACTGGTTTCAGGTTACCATGAGCACTGTTGATTGTTTTTGTGCTGCTGGCAATAAGGTGATTTCTAGTTTCTGCAACCATTTGATATTAACCTGTCAAAAAACAAACCGGTAAGGTATACAAGTCATCATAACCAAAGGACGCACACAAAAAAATACTTTTTGATGTTTACCTGTGCAGGGCACAGCACTTAAAATTACAGAACTAATAATTCTCACTATTTTATAATTTTTCAATTTTTCTTTTGTCATCAGTTGGATTATACACTGGGTACGTTGCAGTTAATATTTGGTCTCCAGTTAATTTTATAATTTTACTAGTTAGTTTTTTTCTGAACTAGGTGATTTATTTTAACTAGTTAGCTTTCTTCTAACTAGGTGATTTTTTCACTTTTTTGGAGGGTGGGTGGGGGGGGGGG
>JAHPZR010056263.1:180000-188176 GCA_019787425.1 Platygyra sinensis | reverse complement strand
AACACTGCGTTACCGGGAACTTCTCGCGAAGGTTCACGAGTGGTGAGTTCCATCGATTTTGGCAATATTTCCCAATAGGTATGTAATAAACATAATTTTTCCAATGATTTTGAACAGACTTGCCAGTGCAAAAACACTTGTAGCAGGAAGAGTGGGAAATTTCGTGGATGTCTTTGTCGTGATGCTGGTTTGAGGTGCGCGGCGACTTGTGTATGTGGCAGTTCTGCAAAGCCGTGCAGAAACAATAAGGAATCTGTGGAATCTGTACCTGCTATTCTTACTACCTTAAAGGGCAAATATTGCATACTTGTTTTAGACTTAAAAAATATGATCACGTAGAAAAATCAGTAATCACATTTTTGACCGACTGAAACTCTCATAAAAGGCAGAATGAAGTACAAAAGTAATACCATCACACAAAAACTGTACAGACTGATCATGAAAGGAGAAAAAATAAACTTATGGCAAATAGATTTCCAATACATGCAAAGAACATACATTTTAAAACACTAACATACCTTTCAGCAAGAGTGCGCCTTGCTTGTGAACGTGTCTTTGGCAGAGGAGTTGACTCAAATAAAGGTCTCTTACCTGAATGAAAAATAATTTAATCAACCGGTGAATATCTTATGCTACCCAACGCTAACAGTAGTTAGTAATAAACCTACATCTTGTGTATACATGCAGCTTTCAATACGTACAACAACAAACAACATCGGAAACAAAATAATTCGACTTACACGGCATCGGGCTAGCATTGACAACATTTGTTCCACGTTTCTTTCCTCGACCCGTTTGTTGATTTTTATGGCTGCTGGATTCCGATCGACTTGTTGCTATGTTTTCTTCCCCTGGCACAATACCATGAAGCAGAGCCTCTGCGAATTCACTATTGGATTTATTTGTGAATCCTAGATTTCTTTTACGTTCGTTCCACAACTTTAGCGTAGAAGTTGTAAGCCATACAACATGGCGACTTTCCTTACGCGCCGGACGTCCTCTGTTTGAACGCTTCATGTTCGTAAATGGCGAAGGAAAACTACCAAATATACGTAAAGTACAAACTATAGATTCTGAAAGAACATCAAGGAGGTATCTATAGCAGCCTGTCTCTGCGGATTACAATGATCCAGTACGATGATCGAATATAATCGGAAAGTACGTCTTATCTGTATTACAGAAAATGGCGCCGGTACAGTGCTCGCCCGCAATGCATTTTGGTTGAGTGTGGTCCTTTAAACCACATCTTTCTATGTCCAGTGGGCTTAGCTTGGTTCGCAAGATATTGTGGTAAAATGTACAGCCGCCATCTTTTTTCTTTCTGTGGATTGGATACTTATAACTGGATACCCACGTGATTATCACGTCAATTACGCGCGTTTTAATAGCTTCCTTTGAAATGTTTCCTTCAGACATTTTCACTCAAAAGAAGCTCTCAAATGTCATTTTGTTATAGATCTCGTGTCGTACAATTTAGGGAGTAATCGTCCTCGTAATTTCAAACTGACATCGCGCTTGTCCAGTTTTGAAATAGTCCATTTTTGATATATTAAATTCTGAAATGGCTCCGAGGCTTAGGGGAATTAAACAAAAGAAAACAATTATTCACCACTTAACGTTAACCTCGATGTGATTTCTTTTGCCTCGGAGTCAAGTTGGAATTTTAATATATCGAAAATGGTCTATCACTCGCGCCATTACTCTCTGAATTGCACTCCACTTGGTCTAATTACTATACCTCGTTCCCAGGGCTTTTCCCCTGGCCTAGGGGCGGGGCAGGAAAAGCCCCTCCCCCATGCCCAAGCCAGGGAAAATGCCCTGGGAGTCCGGACCGAGGTTGAATTACTATTACTGAGCTGAAATTAAGAACTGCCGTAAAAATAATTAGCTGATAATTTATTAGAGCGCTCAAACCTCGGGCGTCCTCTGAGAATGACAAAAAGTTCGAGCTAGATCACATTTGTCTAATGGTCGTTGATGCGTTCAAGGGATACGCACAGTGTTAAATCAAACGCCATCAGGAAGATCAATGCAAGCAAAGTCCTTTTACGAGAAGCTAGAGGTAACCGGAGAACAAGGCGATGCAACAGACAAACAGTTTGTGTTTCCAAGACAGATTTTGGTTCTGGGAGACTCTCAGGTTGGTAAAACAAGTCTAGTAAAGTCGCTTACTGGAAATCCATTCGATCTCGAGCAACCCAAAACGCAAGGAATTGATCAAAGTCTTGTGGACAAGGAGTGGAAAAGCTGTAATTTAAAGGAACTTGTCTTTGGAGACTTATGGAGGTTCCTCAAAACGGGAGACGTGGAAGTGTCTTTGAAAAGAATAGGGAGAGGAAACAGTCCTGTTTTTGTTCGACAGTTCGAAATAATCACTGGTCTTGTGCGGTGGATTATATACTTTTACGCATCAACGATTGCAGCCCTGTTTGTAATAGGAACACTATACACGCGTAATTTATCCGTGGCATTTCTATTATTTTATTTCATTTACTATGGTCACCTGATTTTTCAGTGCTATACTATTCAAGCCAGCGGTAATTTAAGATTTATCTTAGCTACCTTCGTTCTCATCTTGAGCCGACGCGGATTAATAGTAGGCTTATATCTAGGTCTACGATCATTCCATATGTGCGCCGAGAGTGTTGAAGAGTTTGCTAGTACTCGTACTCTGATTTTGTTGGGCACAGTCGTTGGAATTGCGTGTCGTCTTCATAGGACCACTGCAACTACCTTTTGATATAGGTAAACTGGTCAAGAATCAAAACTTAATTGTGATTCTCTGTTATTACCGATTACCATTATCAATCTTTATTGGGTCAATGTTTGGATTACTTGTAGGACTTTCTTTTAGGAGGCTTGGTCTAACTTGCGACTCCTTCAGTGAAGCGTTCCCAACTTGCCAAGAATATACTGGGCAACTTATTTACAATTTATTGAGTTCTTTTCTGTGGGAGTTCCCAATTGCAGTTTTGGAAACAAGACGTTTACGTACTATCATTTTCTCGATCAAAGGAAAAACAACATGGGTTATCTTTGTGACACTAATCATTGTTGTATTATTTCATCTTTACAAGTTAGCATGGGTTTGGCCAGAATTCTATTTTCAAATATCTTTTCCCTTATATATCGTTCTAACCATCCATCAGGAATGGTTTTGTGTTAATTCACTAAGTCATGACGAAGAACACATGGATCTTCCTAATAGCTTCTTGACACTCGAACTAATGGGAAATGGAGAAATCAATACAAAGCAATTAAAAGGAGCCCTGAAAGAAAAATTTCCCTCTCTAAAACTGAAAATCTTTGATTTTGCTGGAGACAGAGAATACTACTCCTTCCACCATATGTTCCTCAAGAGCTGTGCACTTTATGTTATTGTATTCAATATAGCTAAGCTGGCGGAAGATAACTTCGAAAATGTAAATACGGACATCGAAAGACTTCAATTCTGGTTGGAATCTGTCTGTAGCCATGTACCACCAAAAACACCAATCTTCCTTGTTGGAACACACAGAGGAGACTTGGACAAAATCTGCATGAAAATGTTAAATAGTCATTTAAAGAAAAAACTTTGGAAACCTTATTGTGATGAGCTGGTTGTCAATGATGTTGATGAGTTGATCTTTTTTCCTGTTGAGAACTCCAAAGGAGGTAATGATGTTGGAGTCCAAAGCCTTCGAATAAAAGTAATGTCTGTTGCTGAAGAAATAGAGGCAGCTAGAGATTGTGACATACCTTTATCATGGATTACAATACAAGATGCAATCATCAGTCTAAGAGAAAAAAAGAAAGCCAAGTTCTGTGTGACACTCGAAGAGTTTCCGACAGCATTTGACAGGTTTATTTGCAGCAACTGGTCTGAAGAAACCCTGAAGTACTTCCATGAAAAAGGACTAGTGGTGGAAGGAGTAGTATTCTCTGTCTCCAGCAAAATCAAAGATTTTCAGTTTTAGAGAGGAAAATTTTTCTTTCAGGGCTCCTTTTAACTGCTTTGTATTGATTTCTCCATTTCCCATTAGTTCCAGTGTCAAGAAGCTTTTAGGAAGATCCATGTGTTCTTCGTCATGACTTAGTGAATTAATACAAAACCATTCCTGATGGATGGTTAGAACGATATATAAGGGAAATGATATTTGAAAATAGAATTCTGGCCAAACCCATGCTAACTTGTAAAGATAAAATAATACAACAATGATTGGTGTCACAAAGATAACCCATGATGTCTTTTCTTTGATCGTGAAAATGATGGTACGTAAACGCCTTGTTTCCAAAACTGCAATTGGGAACTCCCACAGAAAAGAACTCACTAAATTGTAAATAAGTTGCCCAGTATATTCTTGGCAAGTTGGGAATGCTTCACTGAAGGAGTCGCAAGTTAGATGAAGCCTCGTAAACGAAAGTCCTACAAGTAATCCAAACATTGACCCAATAAAGATTGATAGTGGTAATCGGTAATAACAAAGAATCACAATTAAGTTTTGATTCTTGACCAGTTTACCTATATCAAAAGGTAGTTGCAGTGGTCCTATGAAGACGTACGCAGCGACGAACGCAATTCCAACGACTGTGCCTAACAAAATAAGAGTACGAGTACTAGCAAACTCTTCAACACTCTCGGCGAACATATGGAATGATCGTAGACCTAGATATAAGCCTACTATTAATCCGCGTCGGCTCAAGATGAGAACGAAGGTAGCTAAGATAAATCTTAAATTACCGCTGGCTTGAATAGTATAGCACTGAAAAATCAGGTGACCATAGTAAATGAAATAAAATAATAGAAATGCCACGGATAAATTACGCGTGTATAGTGTTCCTATTACAAACAGGGCTGCAATCGTTGATGCGTAAAAGTATATAATCCACCGCACAAGACCAGTGATTATTTCGAACTGTCGAACAAAAACAGGACTGTTTCCTCTCCCTATTCTTTTCAAAGACACTTCCACGTCTCCCGTTTTGAGGAACCTCCATAAGTCTCCAAAGACAAGTTCCTTTAAATTACAGCTTTTCCACTCCTTGTCCACAAGACTTTGATCAATTCCTTGCGTTTTGGGTTGCTCGAGATCGAATGGATTTCCAGTAAGCGACTTTACTAGACTTGTTTTACCAACCTGAGAGTCTCCCAGAACCAAAATCTGTCTTGGAAACACAAACTGTTTGTCTGTTGCATCGCCTTGTTCTCCGGTTACCTCTAGCTTCTCGTAAAAGGACTTTGCTTGCATTGATCTTCCTGATGGCGTTTGATTTAACACTGTGCGTATCCCTTGAACGCATCAACGACCATTAGACAAATGTGATCTAGCTCGAACTTTTTGTCATTCTCAGAGGACGCCCGAGGTTTGAGCGCTCTAATAAATTATCAGCTAATTATTTTTACGGCAGTTCTTAATTTCAGCTCAGTAATAGTAATTCAACCTCGGTCCGGACTCCCAGGGCATTTTCCCTGGCTTGGGCATGGGGGAGGGGCTTTTCCTGCCCCGCCCCTAGGCCAGGGGAAAAGCCCTGGGAACGAGGTATAGTAATTAGACCAAGTGGAGTGCAATTCAGAGAGTAATGGCGCGAGTGATAGACCATTTTCGATATATTAAAATTCCAACTTGACTCCGAGGCAAAAGAAATCACATCGAGGTTAACGTTAAGTGGTGAATAATTGTTTTCTTTTGTTTAATTCCCCTAAGCCTCGGAGCCATTTCAGAATTTAATATATCAAAAATGGACTATTTCAAAACTGGACAAGCGCGATGTCAGTTTGAAATTACGAGGACGATTACTCCCTAAATTGTACGACACGAGATCTATAACAAAATGACATTTGAGAGCTTCTTTTGAGTGAAAATGTCTGAAGGAAACATTTCAAAGGAAGCTATTAAAACGCGCGTAATTGACGTGATAATCACGTGGGTATCCAGTTATAAGTATCCAATCCACAGAAAGAAAAAAGATGGCGGCTGTACATTTTACCACAATATCTTGCGAACCAAGCTAAGCCCACTGGACATAGAAAGATGTGGTTTAAAGGACCACACTCAACCAAAATGCATTGCGGGCGAGCACTGTACCGGCGCCATTTTCTGTAATACAGATAAGACGTACTTTCCGATTATATTCGATCATCGTACTGGATCATTGTAATCCGCAGAGACAGGCTGCTATAGATACCTCCTTGATGTTCTTTCAGAATCTATAGTTTGTACTTTACGTATATTTGGTAGTTTTCCTTCGCCATTTACGAACATGAAGCGTTCAAACAGAGGACGTCCGGCGCGTAAGGAAAGTCGCCATGTTGTATGGCTTACAACTTCTACGCTAAAGTTGTGGAACGAACATGAAAGAAATCTAGGATTCACAAATAAATCCAATAGTGAATTCGCAGAGGCTCTGCTTCATGGTATTGTGCCAGGGGAAGAAAACATAGCAACAAGTCGATCGGAATCCAGCAGCCATAAAAATCAACAAACGGGTCGAGGAAAGAAACGTGGAACAAATGTTGTCAATGCTAGCCCGATGCCGTGTAAGTCGAATTATTTTGTTTCCGATGTTGTTTGTTGTTGTACGTATTGAAAGCTGCATGTATACACAAGATGTAGGTTTATTACTAACTACTGTTAGCGTTGGGTAGCATAAGATATTCACCGGTTGATTAAATTATTTTTCATTCAGGTAAGAGACCTTTATTTGAGTCAACTCCTCTGCCAAAGACACGTTCACAAGCAAGGCGCACTCTTGCTGAAAGGTATGTTAGTGTTTTAAAATGTATGTTCTTTGCATGTATTGGAAATCTATTTGCCATAAGTTTATTTTTTCTCCTTTCATGATCAGTCTGTACAGTTTTTGTGTGATGGTATTACTTTTGTACTTCATTCTGCCTTTTATGAGAGTTTCAGTCGGTCAAAAATGTGATTACTGATTTTTCTACGTGATCATATTTTTTAAGTCTAAAACAAGTATGCAATATTTGCCCTTTAAGGTAGTAAGAATAGCAGGTACAGATTCCACAGATTCCTTATTGTTTCTGCACGGCTTTGCAGAACTGCCACATACACAAGTCGCCGCGCACCTCAAACCAGCATCACGACAAAGACATCCACGAAATTTCCCACTCTTCCTGCTACAAGTGTTTTTGCACTGGCAAGTCTGTTCAAAATCATTGGAAAAATTATGTTTATTACATACCTATTGGGAAATATTGCCAAAATCGATGGAACTCACCACTCGTGAACCTTCGCGAGAAGTTCCCGGTAACGCAGTGTTTCGATGCGACACCGCTATACGACCAACTGGAGACCCGTAACAGTTTATCAGTCCTTCACCAGCATTACTATCCTCGCTATCATTCGTCACATTAACTGAAGATTCTTCGTTTTCTTCCATCTTGTAGCTGAGTGAAGTGGAATAAAGTTTTTGACTTGAGATTTCTCGCGCTTCACGCACGTGTGTATGACAAGTCGACATGGGAGAAATGTCCGCGAATTCCCGGATAATAACAATCACAAAGGCGCGCAAAGCACACTGGTTGCGTGTGGTCCTTTAACGGCAGCCGTTATACTAACAGCATTGCTCTTATCTTGTTTGAAGTTTTCTTGTGCCATTATACGCTCTTTTAGAGCTTTAGTGGAGGGTTCCCAATAGGTTTTTCGGGATCCGGGATTTGGCTTTTTTCAACGCCGGGATTCGGGATTTTGAAGGAAAAGTGGGACGAGTTTCGGGATTGTAGTTATGACCGGGATACGGGATTTGGCGATTTTAACAGGCGGGAATTGGGAAATCTATACTGACAGTGATGGAACACAGTCCAGATGTGTCAAAGTTTTCATGACTCAAAGTAGACACCTCTAGGTGTGGCTGAATGACTAATTCATTAACAAGCCATTACTGAACGCCTCATTACAACTCTGCAAGAAGTCACTGGTGTAATGACAGACCCACTGATGGACTCGTGGCGTGGACAGTTGAAGCATTGCAGCATAATTTAATTTGCTGTTCTTTTTCTGCTTAATTACAATATTATGCTACCACCGTGTTACAAAATTTGAAGTGAAACGGAAGTAAGACCAATACGTAAAAATCTCGTTCACATACATATACATGTACTTTTTAAGTACTGAGTGTTCTGTAACTACGCTATTGCCAGATGATAAATTAGGAAAAACAGAGGTATAGAGATTATCAC
>JAHPZR010056263.1:150000-175000 GCA_019787425.1 Platygyra sinensis | reverse complement strand
ATTTTGAATGATTTTTTCCCTGGCCCCGATGCTACTCAAATTTACAGCACGTTAAAAAAGTGGTGTAGTTCCTTCAGTTCAAGATATTTCGAAACTTTTTTCTCGTTGCACCGAGTAACAGGTTATGTGACCTATGAAGAAAGAAAGTAAATTGTTGACGGGAGCATTTTTTCTGTAATGAGTGAAAGGGAAGCCTTTTTCAACAGTTTTTGTGAGGACTGTTTAATATCTCGCTGTGATACTTACTAATACTTTAACCTCTGCACATGAGTAGACTTGAATTAGTGCAAATAGTGTATTACTCTGTGATTGTATTCAGAATGTGAGATTTAATGCAGTGTGACTCCATTCTCCAGTCTTCCCACTTACGTTTGTTCTCAATTTTGCTCTCCTCTATATGCATGAGACAAAGATAATGAAATGCCCTACAATTACAGACCATTACAATTAATGTATGTGTCTAGAAGTTTGTAGAAGTGCACTTTTTGTTTTGCAGAAATTGAAACGAGTTCATATGTTGCATGTATAACAGAATAAAGGTCGTTACTTCTATCAGTGCACCTATTTGCTACTGCAGGATTTGTAAAATAAATACTCTTCTAAAATCTTACCCTCAATAGACTTAAGAGTTTTCATTATCAAGTGAGCAATAGCTCTTCTGATGGACATCCGGGAATCAAGCGGTATCCTTGTATATTTCTACTGGTACTCAGTCTACAGGACAGCACGTTTGCTCCGTAAAGCTTTCCACCTTGATCTGCCTCCAGTTTAAGTTCACCTCTGACCTTAAACTCTTCATGTCATCAATTTGGTGAACCTCTCTAATAACAGGGTCAATAAGCTCACCGAACAGATCGTAACATTCTTGATCGCCCGCCAGCAATCCCGCGGAGTTCGGGATTGAAGTGAAATTTGCCGACAGATTATGTTGGCTAGATTCGATAAGATTATCAATGTCATACCCCTTTGAAGTACGCTTGTCTTTCAGTATGGAGAACATATCAGGAGTCAGAAGTTTTCCCGCGATAGTTGGGTTGTTCGTGAGATTTGGGAAGCTACTCGTTTCGCGTTTCTTCCGGCAATAACAATAGCCGAGTGCGAGTAATGCACCAGCCCCCAGAGTGGCGCCAACTCTAAGGCCCGTTTCTAAGTCGTGCCGAACTCAATTCATTATTTAGGTTCGACTTTGGCGCGGCTGTAGCACGGCGTTTGAAACCATTTAAGAAGGTTCGACTTTGCCGTGTAGCACGGCAAGCTCTGTCGTGCTACCCGACTTTGGCACGGCATGGTTTCAAACGGCGTGCTATTGCCGTGCCGAACTAAATAAGTAAATAACTAAAATTATCATTTTGGATTTATCCGTTGGACCGCTGGTTCGTAATATCGTCTCTTTTCTAAACGCCCAGTGAATTCCCAATGAGTGAATTAAGCTTGACCATGGCTCGACGTTTGAAACCAAGTCGTGCCAATGTCGTGCTACAGTCGAGCCCAATTGAATTTAGTGCGGCACGACTTTAGCACGGCGTTTGAAACGGGCCTAAGTAAGAAGAAATGATTATTTGCAAAGTCTTTTAAGCTTTGAAGTAAAAATGTCATTATTCCTCGCAACGTTGCGCAATGAAAGAAGTCGTCGAAGAGACGTCACAATTATAATTTAGACATCACTCGTGACGAAATAGGACATGAGAGTTGCCAAAGCTGCTTGATGATTGAATAAACTTCATTATTATGATAGCGACCGACAGTAGATGTGACTTGAGAAATTTCTTTCAATTTTAACGCAGCCATCGGGCTTTCCTCGTTTTCAGGGCCGTTTTCAAAAAGCGCCGGAGATGTTGACCGAGGGAAGTCTGAGACCGAGTATTTTTCAGTTAACCTCGAAGGTTTGTGTCGTGCGGTTGTGCCTTTACTTTCAGTAATTTATTGCTATTTTTGCATTTTACAAGTTGGGAGGATGTTTGTACCCAATACCATGTCCAGATTTACACGGTAAGTGTCTAAATTCTTGTGAATATATTTAGAAATACGTAGGCCAAGAGGTCAGGTGACCTTGATCTTGTAGTAGCTGAAGTCCGGTTAGTCCGGTACATAGCCCATTTCGCAGATACGGCGGCCATTTTGAATTCTATTGTTTCAAATATCTATTATGGGATGCTCTGGGGGCAAATGCATATTTAATTGCCCCCTGAGCATCCCATAATAGATATTTAAAACAATAGAATTCAAAATGGCTGCCATATTTGCAAAATGGGCTATGTGTAAATCATGGACAGGACAGGACAGGGATATGCATTGATAACAATGGTAAACAACCTCATTTAAATGTTTTCAATCATCCCTGAACCGATCTGGGACATCTGAACTTGGTGGATCCTTCCAGACCAAAAATTCGGAAATATGCATATCAGTGGGTCTGGACAAAATCTTTGAAGTCCAAATGAACCATGTGAGCTTTGAGCCATTTGTGATTTAAGGAGGCTCGAAAGGGTTTTTCGTTGCTATATTCTTGGCTTGCACTGTCACGCAACATAAAAATAAATCGAAAACCATTATGTGGATGAAGTCAAGAAATTGTGATGCTATAGGAGACTGGTAAAGATGAAACTTGTCCAAGTTTTAAGTCTGTGCGTTTTCCTTAACGTGAGATATTCGTCGAAATATTCTGCACAAATTTACAGAGCCCAGTATGGAGCCGCCATGTTGGTGTACCTCCATGGAACACCAACATGGCGGCTGGAAAATAGTGTAATCATCGGGAACTTACTTTGGCTATCTAAGTGACTTATTATCAGCACTGAACAAAAAAGCATGTACATAAGCACTTTTCCTAATACTTTAACCTCTGAATAGGCCGAAAATTACGACATAAAAAGATATTTTTCAACAAACGTGCTCGTAGCTTTATGTCACGCACCGCTATAACTCTGAAATTCAAAATGCGCTGGTTTCCAGACGAAGCAAGCTACTGAGCTGAAATGTTGTAAGCAAATGTCAATTTACCCATTCTAATGCATGATGAGGAAAAAAACTTTGGTGGCTCTTTAGTTTTGGATTTTAGAAAATGATGAAGTCACATGCAAGCCAAGAATTGTTTGTGAAACTAAGAAAGATTACAAAGAAGGATGTTTCATGGTATGGACAAACTATATGTCTCCTTGTAACTCTATTGTTGGGCTATACTTTAAGGGTACTTGTGACGTCATATCAGTTACCACGGCAATGCACAAAGTTCACAAAAGCATCCTCTATAATTCAGTTTTTGTAAATTATCTGAGAAACTAATTCAGTGATCTAACATTTTTATTTCTGTGTTGGAAAGTTCCCTTAATTCTTTAACTTTCCGGTTCGTGCGATTTTATGCAACATTAACTTCCGGTGTGCTGATTTTAACGCTGATTCAGCTAACGCGTGATCTTAGTTATGGCGTGTGTAGATTGCGTGCGCGCGTGCAGCTAAAAACCCTTTCGAGCCTCCTTAATGCAACTTATTATATGGCTAGCTCCGTGAGCGGGCTAGATGATCGAAATCGCATGGTGTGATTAGCTACCCGAGCGGGCAATTGCAAGATAGAACCATTTTGCCTGCTCGGGACTACCCTTCTGTATCCCGCAAGAAACATTTCCCAGAAAGCCGTATAATAAATCCTTTATTGACCAAGACGGCTGGATATTGGCCTTGTTCTTTTTTTTGCGAGTTTATATAAACACTCAAAAATTGGCCAATGTCCAGCCATCTTGACCTCGCACTTGGTCAATAACCCATATTTATTATTCAACTTTCATACACTGTAGGAATTCTGATTTTCTGATTGGCTGATTTGGACCACGTGATTGGGTTGTGACAAAACAACCTCCTTGATGCCATTATTGTGGTGTAATAGACGTGGTGTAAATTCAACACACTGTCATTACACCATGGCTTCAG
The DNA here is from genome assembly GCA_019787425.1 of Platygyra sinensis. Lineage (NCBI taxonomy): Eukaryota > Metazoa > Cnidaria > Anthozoa > Scleractinia > Merulinidae > Platygyra > Platygyra sinensis. The sequence continues at coordinate 171,076 of JAHPZR010056263.1, read as the reverse complement.
CTGACTCAAACCTTGGCGAGTTCTTTTTTGTGCAGTTTATTCAGTTTGAATAATAAAAATGTTAACACACGCATTGTTCGTGAATTATCGGGATTTACCTGCACTCGTTCACTAACAATGAACTCAAAATTTTCAATACTGCACTTGGTGACCTCGTGTGGTATTGAAATTTCTTGTTCATTGTTAGTGAACTCGTGCAGGTAAATCCTGATAAATCACTCGCAGCGTTAATCTAAGTTTAATTAATAATTATTCTTAGTGTCCAGGAAGCCAGAGTATATGTATGTAGGGTCGTTCTATGTACTTACAGCTGTAGGTGGTTGCATGATTATTATTTTTATAATCTCTATTTTGGGCCTTAGTCAAGAAAGGGGTTTGCATTGATAACAACAGTAAACCTCAGTTAAATGTTGTCAAACATCCCTGAACCTGGCAGATCTTTCCAGATCAAAAATTTGTATTCCCAGCTAGTGGGTCTCAACAATCCTACATGAGCAGCAGGGCAGGGGGCAGGGAGGACTGTAGCTCCTCCAAACAAAAATTTGTGGGGGCTCAGCCGGGTCCATGATTCAATGAGGAAAATATCGCTAAATGCACATACTATGAACTAATTTGGCACGAAAATATGCTAGGATATTTGTCCACGGATATTATCTGTTCCAAGAAGCGAACAGTTTTCCAAGAGCATAGCTCAAGGAAAACTGTGAGCTTTGAGGAACAGATAATGTCCAAGGACAAATATCCGAGCATACTTTTGCCCCAAATGGAGGCTATCGTGTTTAGTATCCTTCAAATCTTTTTTCGCAACATGAGCCGTTTTGAAAATTGGGGGATATTCTCGGATATCCCCCAGTTTTAGCTGGGTGATATTCGGTCATGTGACGTGCTTAGATCAATTGCGCGCAAGCGAAAAGATTTGATGGATTATAATAATTGCAGTTATACACACAACTTGAAGATAAAATTTAAGCCTGAAAAATCAAGGCCTGAACGGGATTCTAACCCATGACTTCTGCGATACCAGTGCAGTGCTCTACCAATTCCAATTTTCAGTTTGGTTGATTTGTACCATGTGACACTGGGTTGTGATGAAACAGCCTCCTCTATGTCATTATTGTGCTGTAATAGCTGTGGTGTATATTCAACACACCACTGTCATTACACCAAGGCTTCGGCTGACTCCATGTTTGACGATTTTTGTTTGCAGTGTATTCAATTTGAATGATAAAAATGTTAACACACTCATTGCTCGTGAATTATCGGGATTTACCTGCACTCGTTTACTAACTATGAACTTGGAATTTTCAATACCGCACTTGGCCACCTCATGTGGTATTGAAATTTCTTGTTCATTGTTAATGAGCTTGTGCAGGTAAATCCCGATAATTCACTTGCAGAGTGCATTAACCTGTAATTAATTCATAGTGTCCAGGAAACCAGAATACATTGTTTGTAGCCCTCTAGTTACAGTACCAGTCAAAAGAAGGTTACCACCTCTTGTCCTGTTTCTCTTGAGACCCTTCTCTTTTACCCTAGAAGCAGCTGGTACATGTATCTCTTGAGAATCACAGAACCATTAAAGAGCTACTATGATTGACATCTTGATACCATTATTTGACCTTTTGTGCGTAATAGGTCTCTCCGAGACAATTTTGCCAAATTTCAATGTTTAGAACTTGTGTATTTTGGACCCTTATTTCTGAGAATTTACGGCCGCCATTAATTTTCTTTTTCCAAAGCTTGGTTGAGAATTTGACAAAATGATGTCACTTTCTCAAAAATACATCACAGGTTGAAATTATAATAACAGTTAGTACAGCGACATTGTTTAAACAATGACATCATTTTCTCCAATTCTCACCAAGACTTTGGAAGAAGGAAAATTAATGGCTGCTGTAAATTTTTGGAAACAAAGGTCAAAAAAATGTGTGTTCTAATGTTGTGCATTTTGTTGTGTTGAAAAATTATACTTCAGATAAGCATAATGTCAACACTTGCTTTGCAACTACTAAAAACAACATTTTATGTTCCAAAAGTTCGAACAAACTATGGTAAATTTAATATTCGATACAATGGACTTTCATTATGGAATAAAACTGATGAGAGATTTAAGATTCTAACTCCCTATTCATTCAAAAGAGAATTATCCATTCATTTCATTAATTTATATAATTGTATTGTAGGTTCTTCTTCAAAATATTGTTTGTTGTGGCTGATTTTGGGAAATCTCCATGTACATGTAGCAGTCTCCTTGACCTCTTCTAAACATCACAATAGCTCACTCTTTGTAATAGACATGTTATGACTTCACAGGTTTCTGGGTCAGTACGATTTCACACTAACTTTTCTTAGCCAGCCGGAGACTTATAAATTCTAAGCGCTTCGTCCTCACCCTTTTAGCCTCAAATTCCCTGGGGTTTTCCTACTAATCCCGCCTTGTCCCGTTATTGTATGGCGGTAGGGAATATATATGCACTAAACATTTTGATCAATGAAAGTTTTATTTAATAAATGCACATGCTCATTTTATTACATACATGTAAGGTACTAATTCTATTAAGCACACTAATTACCAGTCTGTACTGCACAGTCTCGGCACTCTAATGTTTGCAAGTCTCACTCCGTGAAATGTGAATTGATATTATTTTTTAGGAACTGCAGACATTATCGTTGAGACATTTTCTTTGATTTTTACAGCTACGAAGCTGTTTCATCAAGTGATATCAGAAAGAACAAAGCATACAGCTTTGCATCCATTATTCCATAATGGCAGAGTTCAAATGAAACTTTGATATTAAAATACGGGTACTTCATGTAAGTAGTTACAATAGGTTACATTTTGTGGCATCTTACATGAATCAAAACAAAAACGTAAACTCCGGAAATGTGCAGTTCAGACTAGAAATCATCTTTAAGAAATGTTTAGTGCATTTAGCTATAGCAGTACATCTGTGAGCTACCTCTTAAACTAAGAATGCAAGCCTATACCCCACTTTGGTACATTAGAGAAGTAGACCTAATTATAACAGTAACCTCTCTAGATTTTCTTTGTAGTCAGACATATCAAACTTGTTTTACCTCATTTCACTTCACATTGAGTTGTAAGCGAGGATTGACTCTGCTTTTAATGATTGGGAATGCAAAAACAGTGATGTAAAAAACTTTTTTACCAAAATTATTTGTTCAAAAATTTCTGTGAAATTATTTTAACATCCTTGTGTATACAATGTACAGTTAACAGTAAATTTACCTTTACAGTTAACTATAGTAGTATAAGCCTCTCAGTTGTAAGGAGATAGTGAATGTCATCATTGAGTGAGATGTTTAGAAATGGGAACACTAAATGACTGTTAATGAATATAAATTCTCAAATGTTTAAAATTCCTATAAGAGCAGAAATTTTCAATGAGGAACTTTAAATGAGGAAATCCTGCAATTCTGGTTAAAATAAAGGCTTACACCTGGGGCTCTTGCTTTTTCCGTTCGGATCAAACCTAGGATTATTTTTTTAAACAAATAAACCTGAACATGTACTGCAGAGTAACTTGCCTTAGGATGGTTAAAGTGGCCTTGATTTAAAAGACAAAAAAAAATGAACCTTTTTACCCCAGGGGTTTCATTAAGAGCTGGGTGCTGGGAAAATTGAAAATTTGCCTGCCCGTAAAAAACCTGTTGCCATCCTGCTGAAATCGTTAACGAAAACCGCTGTTAAACCAGTTGCCCTATATTGTAAATCAAGTTACTGTAACTGCATCTCCACACAATATTATACATGTATTTTGGACAGTTTCATAGGCCAGAATGTTAGCTATACAAATTTTAAATGTCTTATTGAAAGTTGAATTACATTTAACCTAGAATGTCAAGTTGCATCTGTATGCAGTTTTAAGGGATCCCTTACAAAAAGTATTTTTTAATATACTGGGATCACAATAATTGTGATAACTAATTATTAGTTAGGTACATGTACATGTATTTATATCATTAAGAAAATTATGATGAAAATAGAGATAAAAGTTCTGAATTTTCTAAACACTGCAAAAAAGTACACGTAATTGGCATTTTGTGTGATTTTCTTCTCTGAGATTATTCTTTAGTGAGAGAATTTCTGACATATTATTGGCATATTTGTTTTATTAAGTTTGATAATAAGGCAGCTGATGTACATCACCTGGTGTATTTTGTTCAGTTATGTCTAATTCCTGCCATTACAAAATGGTTCTTTAATTCCCTCAAGTAGTTGCTGATGTTAATGCACTGTATCCAGGCATGTACTGTATACACCTGTATAGACCCAAATCCATTTGTTTAGTACCAGCAGAAACATAAAGTGTAAATTAGGATATGTTTCCCTAGTAGAAAGTGTTGTAAATCAAGCATGGATGTACTCAGATGCCCTGCGTGAGCCTAAGTTAAAATCATTCAACGATACCAGTTATATTTACCTTTATTAATTATACTACATATTTTAGAAACATTCCGAGCTTCCTGAAGTCAGTTTTAAAAAATTCACAGCAATTGATGATTTATATGTGAGAAAATAAGTGACATGAGTAAATTATATTTACACAAGAGTGTTAGGACTGTGTTTGTTTGAAATCAAAGAATGTAATCCTTCACCTGTCCAACTAATCTATGGTATCCATTCTTCTAACTCCCCTTCAAAGCTGTTGTTTACACAGTACAGGGAAGCAATGTTATCTCCCTGACGTCCAGGCATGACATTATACACAGTGACGTCTGGTGTGTTGATATGGTGTGTACGTGTAGTTGTCTTGGTAACCAGGACAATCATGTGAAGGGCAGGCTGGTCCACAGTGGAACTTGACAAAGGAGAAATCCCGTTTACAAATTCCATCAACCATGGAAAACACTTGACACAACACATCTGCTGGCTTCATTCCTCGTGTGTTGCTGTAAAATTACAAAATGATTGACTTGGTTTAGCAAGTGTAGTTGAACAGATGAACTGGGGATTTTTGTCTTAACTGCATACTTATCTATATCATGTAGTAAACCCTCCATGCAATTTTATATAACATTGTCACCTCTCCAATGGCCACACAAACCTTGAATTTCTAAAAAAAATGTATTTTCAAACTTTGAGATAGGTATGTGGTGATTAGAATTGAGGTATGTACAGAAATAAAGGAGAATTAATATTGAAGCTTAGAATTTAAAGTAATAGCTAGATTAGGAGAGTTGAGTGTCATTCGAATCTCACATCTTGTTACTAGATTCTGTAAAAATTCGTGAGAAAAGATAGATTTTTTCTTAAGTCACCTGGAACTGAATGTCACTTCAATGATTGCCTCTTCTTTCATCAGTTTCAGTCTGTAGGGCTGCCTAGGACTCATCCAGAACTTGCCAACATCTTTGAACATAAGAACTGGACCATTTGGAAATTCCACCTTGCTGTTCTTGTGGGCACGAGACAGCAAGCGATGAAATAGGGGCTCTGGAAGGAACCTGTTGAAGAGCACATAGAACTTCTTGTCTGTGGTGTTTTCAAGCCATGTGGGAATGGATCCATTTGTAGACATTGGCAGCAAGGATGGAACAAAGTGAGTTGGCTGGTGTTCTTCATCATCACTTAAGCTACAAATATTCACCTTCTTGTTTGACAAAGGGCAGATCAAATCGTACTCCTCAAGGAATGCAGTTATGGTTTCCTCGTTTTCTCTCACTGTTGAGATGATTCTTGTCTGCAGTGATTTAGTCAGCATTCCTTTGTCATGCAAAAGTTTCCAGTCCCGTCTGATACCTCTTTCCTGGATCATTTGTGGGGGTGGCGTGACAAGCTGGATGATATTATCGACCAGTATCTCAGGCTTGAGAAGGACCCACTTTGACAGATCTTGATCTTTGTCAAGGTATATTACCAGCCCTTTTTCGTGGAAGTACTTCAAGGTTTCTTCAGACCAGTTGGTGCAAATAAAAGTACCGATTGCTGTTGGAAACTCTTCAATCGTCACACAGAACTTGGCTTTCTCATTTGCTTTTAGACTAATAATCTCGTCCTGAATTTGGATCCATGATAGAGGTATGTCACTGCCTATAGTTTCTTTGTATTCCTCTGCAACAGACATGATTTTCTTTTGCAGTGTTTGAACTCCAGGGTCACTTTGACCCTGAGAGTTTTCAACAGGAAAGAAGATCAGCTTGTCCACATCATTCTCGACAATCTCATCACAGTAGAGATGCCAAAGGTTTCTCTTCAGGGGCACCCAACGACAATTTTCGGAAATATATCTGTTCGGAAGACGATTTGAGATCTAGAATTTTCGGAACATTTTTTGTAAAATTTCTTGCTTGCCTGCTTCTCCTAAGATTTTCGAACATCTAAAATATGGTATAATTGCCTATTTTTAACGGATTTTTACCCTAAAGAGGTCACCTATAATTTTCGGGAGCCTTTTTTCTGGCTGAAATTTTCGAAAAGGTAAGTTTTGATCCCTGTAATTTTCGGATCACTAGACTTTCAGCTAGGAAATCCGAACAGATGAAAAATTTTTGGGGGATAAAAATATGCCTATATCTACCGTATAAATACCAAAATACTTTCAACAATGCTATGTTTTAGTGGTTTTGAACTATATTCTCGTTGGGTGCCCCTGTCTCTTCAGAAAGCCATTTAACTCCTCCATCCAGATCTTGTTCATGTTTCCTTTATGAGTTCCAACAAGGAGGATTGGAGTTTTGAGTGGCACATGGCTACAGATAGATTCAAACCACAGATAAAGTGTCTTGATTTTGGCATGTATGCCTTTGAAGCTATTCTCTGCAAAGTCAGCCATGTTGAATACAATGACATAAATGGCGCGGCTCCTTAGGAACATATGATGATAAGCATGATACTCTTTATCTCCAGCAAAATCCAGGATCTTTAGTTTAAGGGCAGAGAACTTTTTATTCAGGGCATTTCTTAAATTTCTTTGATTAATTGCTGCTTTCTCTATACAAACTGCAATGAAATTAGATGTACTTTCATAGTCATTGCCAATAGTGGCTACTGCAGATGAGATACAAAAGTATTCTTTGTAGGCTGTAAAACAGCATGTTATAAAGAAAGCTATAATACAGTATACATATAGAGGTACCAAGATTCTGACAAAACAAAAAAAAGCGTTTGCAAGAAAGGTTATTACTATGCGACGCCACTCTGGAATTCGGGGCACTGATTGAAGTAATAGGGAAAATTCACAATACAAAACCACTGCCAGTGTTAGAGTATTTGTTTCAGCCAGATTAAAGATCATCAATGTGGCAAAGCATGTGTAGCCAATAATAAACGTTATCAACAAACGGCCAATGAAGATGATTTCTACATGCACGCGCCGTTGGTTCTTAAATTTTAGTTGTCCCGGAAACCAACACTTCCTGTTGATACCAAACGACTGCTGAAACGATCTTGATACTGTGTAAACATAGAAAAATAAGGCAAAAATTGAAAGCAAAAAAACTAAAATTAACGTTATTACACTACGACAATCTGCAGGCGTTTCATTAAAATAGCCTTCAGACAGAATAGAAAGAAGAGCACCTGTGAAGAAACCAGGATAGTCAGCTATAAAACTAAATGCGATCGCTACTAATCTTATGGATTCCGAGCGAAAAATACACCATGACACAACAATGGTTAATGCAATAAAAGTGCATAACAAAAGAAATGGTACAGGCTGCAAAACATTTACTTGTAGGCAGCACAGAAGACCATATATGAGAAGCATAAACTCTTCTTGGGGAACATTAATCGGCAAATCTGTGGACTCTTGAACAATCACATTGCCAGCTTTTCCAAAGAGTGTCAACTGAACAAGAACTCTTGTAAAGAATCGACTAAAGTTCCCAAATAGGAGATCCTGCGGATGCAAGTTTTGCCACTTCTCGTTGACAAGACTTTGATCGATTCCTTGCGTTTTTGATTGCTCGATATTGAACGGTTTTCCAGTGAGCGACTTTACCAGACTTGTTTTTCCTACCCCAGACTCCCCAAGAACCAAACACTGTCCTTAAAACACAAACTGCTTGCATGTTCTGTCTTCTTCAACTTCTTGTGCAGGTTGTAATCCCAGGTCCTCGAGCAATCGCTTGCAGGTCCTCCTTCCCTCTGGCAAACGACGATCAAGCTGTAACTGCGTTATTATATTGTTGTGAGTATCAAGACTTTCATCCTCAATAAGTACTATCCGCTGAAAATCGAGACTCGTTTCACGATCCATGATAAAAGGACGATTAATTTTAAGCAGGGTAAATTAATGCAGGGCTTTGCAGGGCTTTGCATTGTCCGCCTTTACGTACCGTGACATCATACTTTCCCAAGCATACATGTAGTCGCCAGTCCTCCTGGGCGTGTAAACAGCGCGCCTTGTGCGCGTTCGGCCAACCAGGCTGAGGTTTAACTACAAAGCTCTGTTGAAGGACACTCTCGTAAGTGGACAGCACTACTAACGACCGCCTTCACAAAACCGCGTTTGAACTTCCCTACAAGCTTTGTAGCGGAGTCCGCGGCCCGAAGGACCGCAAAGCGGAGCTCCATAATTATAGAAATAGGACCACATGTACGCATAGAAATAGGAACCCATGCAGCTCTTTTCTTATGGTCAGAATGGCTAGCGGCATGGATTACGGGCGCGTGCGCCTAGCGACGACGAACGACGGCGTCGCACAACATGGGGTCCAGCCACAGCTATAATACCAAGTCATGCAGTCTTGGATTACAGTATGTTGCCCAGTTTCCGGCCACTTTAGTTTGTAATCCCCCAAACTTCTTGTTTATGCACGGAAACTTTCTCTTGTAGAGTCTACAAGAGACAGTACATTTACCTACCTTTAAACTGATGTACGGAGATCGGCTGCCTTCCTCAAGTACTAAAGAAATTATGCCATTTTTTGCGAGACTAGTAAGTTGCCCAGTTTCCGGCCAGCGAGTCCAATATCCGGCCATCAACAGAAAGCAGAAATTTCATTCAATCCGCTCGACCAAAAGGACTTTAAGGCTACCTCGATGATGCTCAGCGACCGTACTTTATGGGATTAGAGCAAAATGGCTACTTAGGGGTGTATGGTAGGGCATAGATAGCTACTAACTATGGGTAGGGTACACCCTTGACAAAGCACTCGCGATGTTCTCTGGGAAGAGGCACGGGCAATTAATGTTAGTTTATTATTTCTCATTTAAAACTACATCATGTTAAAGACACGTTAAACAGTTTATGCAAAGTCTATTTTCAGAACGTATTTCTCCTCCTTAAGCTCTACTGCTGCTCGTACTTTGTCCAGAATGCATTGTTCACTGCCATCTTTAACTCGAATGTGATACGCGCATGGGATGACAGCTCCTCCTCCTGGAAGATGCTGCGGCGGCCATGGGGGGAAGCTCTTGCAGGGATGTCCAGTTTGTTCACTGAAATATTATATATATTTCTTAGTTCACATTATGGAAAACCAGAAATAACTGAAATTTACAGGAAAAAAATTGTTTTGGGAATTTACGTACCATTCAGTGCATTGATTCCACGTCTGCCATGCTCAAAAGATACCAGAAACAAGAAGACAGCCCTCGTGGTACCTGTCCAATTGGTAGACCAGCAATGGTACGAACTCTCTCTCCTCGTTTTTCGTCTGTTGTCTTGTTCCATAAATTGGTTGGAATTTTGTTAAGTTCGGGAACCCATATTAAGCATGCGTTGGGGTCATGTTTATTTCCATACTCTTGTTACTGGAAGTAGCACACACTGTGGAGGTCGTATCTGAAATTCGTGGTAGCCCTCTATCACGGCGTTGCTAACGATTATATTTCTCATAACAATGACATACTGATCTGAAAACAAAAAAAATATTAATTACGTTTACTTGAACTGTTATAATAGCCTACTTTCAAAAAGAGTGAGAACCTGGGCCGAGGGTGGATGCACGTTCAGGTATGAGATCTTTTGGGGGCACATGCGTATTTGTTCTTAACTTCATGCCCTCCCAACGCCCCATAAACCGAACGCGCGCCGACTCTCACGCAAGGCTTCCACTCTTATTGAAAACGTGCTATTGTTAATTCGCTATCCAATTAAATATTCAAGTCACTGTTAATTACTTGTTTCTCGAGAAGTCGTACAAAATAGTCAATGCATTGACATTTCAAAATAAAATTTAAACACGGAAAAAATAAATTTATATATAGACTTGCAAAACGCTTTTAAAACAGTTCAATACAACCGTAACTAAGCCATCAACTATCAGAAGGTGGACAGTCATGCAGAGTTCCAACTTAGCTCTCAGTAACGTTTCATTCACATTTGTAATGAACACCATCAGAAGGTCGACAACCATGCAGTGCTCCAACTTAACTCTCAATTTCAACATCTCATTCACAATCGTAGTGAACGGTCTGTAAAACTCTTCTACAACTGTCATTTTGAAAACGTTTTAAAACATTAACAACGTGTTACTGGCTGGACTCTGAACGTATATTTACAAACTGGTGCTAATTTCCCCAATACTATGGGTAGCATACATGTATCGATCATGCTCTAAAACTTCACTATTAGCTTAACAAGAACATACATGGCAGAAAAATTCTTCACTACTATAAATACTCGAAATATCGACTCCGAGAGGAAGACAGTTTATGTGCATCCAAAAGTTACAACCGTCGCAAAGAACCCAAGGGTTGTTTTCGTCATCAGTGGGAAGATACTCCTGGAGGCAGATGCTACAGAGACTTTCTTCATTCTCCACCAAATTCTGTCGCCATTGTTTTCCTCTACTTGCTTGACTCTGACTGTCTGACTTCCTTGCTCTTTTACTTCCAGAGTTTCTTTGATCTTTCTTCTTCCTGTCAGCTCGTTCCTTTTTTCTTTTCTCTTTGTTTAATTTCTCTTCCTCTTGTTTTTTGCGTCTCTCTTCCTTCTTATTTTCCCTTTCTTGTAACTTCTTTTGCTTTTCTGCAAGTTGCCTTGCCTTTTTTAGTTTCTCATCAAGTAAAATTTGCATTGACTCAGGGCCACTCACAAAATTTGGAATACTTCTTTTGACGTTTTTACATTTTGGAGGACCACTTGCCTCAAGAGTGGGAAAGGTTAAAATCTCTCGGAGCACCCTTTCAGTGGGGTGAGACTGGCACGAAGCTGGCTCTGTACCTGCTCTACGTTTTTCACTTGTTGAAGGCACTGTACTTGTCAGAGATGCCGTGGTATTTAAAGGCGCACTTGCTGTAGGAGCAGTACTTGTTGAAGGTGTTGTAGTTGTTGAACACGCTGCTGTTGTACCTTGCGGGTTGGCTTCGCTCGGTGTGACTGGCTCCTCTGTTTCGCGGTAAAGCTTCTGCAAAACAGAAAAGGTTGGACTTCCTTCAAGATCATAGCCTTCTGCCATCCTACGTCTGTATTTGGTCCTGGAAGGGGCCGTCAAGACCGCCTCTAGAGCTTCAAAAGCTTGCACTGCGCCTGATGAGCTGTTACTTGAGGTTACTAGTTGGGGAGAACCTGTCTTGGAAGAAGATTGCCCAGAGCAAAGCAGTTCATTCGAAATCTGCTTCCTGTCCAAAGGGTAAATGCCCGATTTACGAAAAGTCGCTGACTAGAACTGAGGGGCTCATAACTTCTTCCCATGTTGCTTTGAACACTGAGCAAAAGTTTTTCTTATTGATGTCTGTGTTTTGGTTTCTTTGAGCAAACAGTCGTACTTCTTTGTACCAACTCTTTTTCAATGGACCAAATAGACCGACATCAGCGGGCAGAACGAGATGCGTCGCATTTTGTAAAAGAGAATACAGATATATTCCATACTTTTCTGCCAGTTGGAATAACTCAAGATTAAGATGCGAATCATGACCGTCAACAAGTAAGACAACAGGCCTTGCTGGTGGCAAATTTGGTATGAAGTGATTTGCAAACCACATATAAAATGTTGACGTGTCCATATAACCAGACTCTGTCATAGAAAAGGCACTTCCTTCGACGCCTCCAAGTGGGCTGTAAGTAACGGGAATGCGCTTTTCAGGTAAAAGGAAATATGGGGGCATCCACTGGCCGCATGCGTTAAAACAAGGTAACGCAGTAACATGCTCTCGGCTTCCCGGAAGGACGCAAAACGGCGCTTCTTTTCTGTCAGACGGGCCAATAACGTTCCCTGCTCGGCCAGTTCCAGATTTGCGACGGTTTATCTGCTAGATTTTTTTCAACCAAAATATTTTCGAAGCCATAAAAAACCAGAGATCTTAGCCCTTTTCTATTCAAGAGGTCGTGACTTTCGTAATTTTACCCGAGGGTTTCGCTTAACAAAAGAGCGGAACCACTTGTTCCTAGGTTTGTTGTCTTGAAAAGGGGTTGTTCTTCCGTCTTTGTCAAAGAATGTTTTAACCGTGTTAAAGGGGCACTGTCACGGTATTTTAGCGTCATTTTACAATGCCGAAATATGTTCCTGCATCACTGGAAACCCAAAAATAATGATGCAGTTTTGTTACCTAGGACTTAATCCAACTACACCGAAAACATTTCTTGCTGCCTATCACTCAGCATGGCAAGGATGGAAATGGATTGAAATTTGAAAAAACTAGCCAGTTTTTTCAAATTCTAGAGCCATTCCTTGAAAATAGCGCCAGAAATTCATTATGGTTTTCACTCTGAGCCACCGTTCGTTTGATATGTTTCTGTTAGTCCATTTGAGCATTTTGGGAACGAGTAAAGGTGTCAGGTAAGGATTTCAGCAACGAATGAAGCTGAAAACAGCAAAACTCCTGTGACAGTGCTCCTTTAAGTGAAGACTCTTTAGACACACCGAAACCCCGGTTTGCCATTACAATCAGCCAATCTGCGAACTGGTTTTCTTCCTGCTTTGTTGTGTGGCTAAGTGTAAAGCCACATTATGGTATCACCTGATTTATTTATTTCTTTACTTGTTTGTCTACGAGAGTCGAGCGCCTGTCACGTGGTCTAGTATCTGCGGCGAACTAGTAGTCTTGGTTGTAAGCTTGGGTTCGGGTAATTTTTTTCAGGTGATCGTATCACGAGTTAGTTCCCCTGGCACAAGCCAACAGACCCCGGCCCAGCTTGTGTTATGAGTGCAGATTGTGCAAGAGCGTTTACGCTCTTACACTAGTTGAATCTTCGGTACGGGTTGTAATGTTTTAGTTTTCACTTTATCCAGTACCGCATAAATTTGCGCTGACTCATAATAAGAACATTAGACTACAAGTAGTCGGTTTTTGTTCCTGAAATCCTCCGCGTGCGGAACTCAAAATATATTATGCAAACTAGGGAAAGAAACGAGGAGGGAATGGGGATCGATCGCATGTTCCAGTAATTTCTAGCGCGCCAGGAAAAGAACTCAGTAATTTCTAGCGGGCTAGGACAAGAAAGAAAGAGACTGCTCGCAGCCTATAAGAACATATGGTTTGTACCTACAAGTTTTAGGTCGATAAGCATGTCCCACACGCGATAGGTCAAGGGTTTGGTATCGGATAACCTTGATAACAGCTTAAATTAATTAAAACAACAATTAATTTCCGGTGAAGTACTTAGCGCTGCGAAACACTAAGATAACAAGGTGTTTATTTCAAGGAGAAAATTTTAGTTTATTTTTAGTTTATTTTTATTTCCCATAATGATATACAGTACATATACGGTGGGTTACAATTTAATAAGTTAGGGAGGAGGGCTAAAGAAACCCTTACGGGCTTTTACAAGTAGTCTCCCTGAATTTGACAACTGTTTGTTGTTTCTCCTATTTTGAAGTTTGCGAACGTTGTTGATGTACTGTATGACTTTATCCGTACTGATGCAAGTTTCCTGGAAGAGTTTACAATTCTGAAATCATATCATTTCATGCTGAGGAAGGGAGAAAGGTTTATTTAAAATATTGAAGGTAAAACATTTATTTTCAGTAATGTAATGCCTTTTAAACGCTGACATATAGCATTCTTTTGGATAAGTAATATTTCAATTATTTCATGCCGCGCTATGTCGCGCACGGGTTAAAAACAATCCATATAAAAGAATGATTTTAAAAACGCTCCAGAGGATTTTCTTTTAATCCAAGAAACAGAGACACAAACACTACCTTTCCGTAAATGGTTTTTTTGGCAGAAAAAGAGAAAGCAGTGAAGAAGAAACCAAAACATGAAAAGCATACACAGTGGGATTTGAACTCTTGACCTCTCGCGTGACGATCCAGCATGTATCAACTTGTGCATTACTAGTATTTGGAAGTGTTAAACCTCAGTTTTGACAAAAAAAATTATCTTGCGGTTTTTGACTGCAGCACAGAGAAAACATGTACAAATACATGTAATGAAAACGTGTAAGCAGGCCTCAGTAACAAACAGTTTGTTAACCTTGAACTTTCTTTTCTATTTTTACAAATGACAACACAACCCTGAATGGATAAAGGTTTTATGCGCTTGTTCGAAACCTAGACTGCACTCACAACACAAGTACTTCGTTAACGAGCAATGCCTCATAACACCCTTTCATAATTTATTTTCCAAGTTCAGTGGCTAACAGCCACTTTGATCTAAGTTGTATCACCCCTTCACTTCTTCACTTCGTGTTAGACATTTAGAAACCCGGCAGAGTCGGGGACACCCATATGAAAAGGCAAGCAATACTCGTCAGAAGATATAAATTTACTTCCTAAGGGAGAATAATATGGAAGTTGCTTGAGCTTCATTAGAACCCTAAAAGATACCACTTAAAATGAAAGAAGTGCGATCACTAACCACTACTCAAGAAAGGATACCGCCGCGCGCCCATCCACTAGATAACCTGGTTTGTTTTGCCAACACCTATCCATTAGATAGTGATTTATCATTTGAACAACTAGCGTTCTTTCCATTTTTTGACCAACTGGGTCCTGTTCTGACTTGGAGTATTCTAAATCGTGAAATTTGCTCCAACGAGGATATAGGTTCTGACAATAGAGATCTGTCCTGCCCTCCTATTATCTAAAAAGTGAAGCCTTAGAGCCGACTGGCTCATAGCAGCCTGAGGTTATCCCCGTTTCTGTAGCATGAAGCGGCTAGAAGTATTTCTACTCCCCCTGGACGGGATGCTAGTCCATCACAGATCACTCCCCTGCAATTTGTCAGGCTTCCCCAAGAATTTTCTTTAAAATCCAAACATCTACTAATCGTGTACGTGAATCAATTTTTTGTAACCGAATCTACATAGAGGAAAATCTACAGGATTCCAGTTATATGTAAAAAAAATCGTATCGTAAGTACCTCGGTCCCAGAGGTTTTTCTTGATTTTTCTCTGCATGAGATGACAGAACCAGAGCCACGAAGAGGCAAGAAAAACCTCTGGGACCAGGGTAACTCGTAAGCCACACATGTCCGCACAGCGGACCTATTTTTAGAATTGGAGGTGGGCCTCTGCGTCTGTTGATCTCAACCCGACCACTCAAGCGATCTTGAAAAGTGGTCCTTTTAATCCCCACTTGTTGACTGATTTTCGAATGCTTAGTCCTCCCACCGTAACATCGTTCATTGCCTTTACAAAAAGGTTGGACGGGTCACAGTCATTATGCTGACTAGCCATATCAATTCAACTGTAAAGAAAAATCCTGTGTAAGAAGTTACTGTGGGGTGGGGGGAGGGGAGGAATGGAAAATCTTATGCAATTCGTCACGCAACACCGCCCAATAAATAATACTAGTAATAGTTATCACTAAAGCTGCCCCCGCTTTCTTTTATTTCTGCTGATTGGAAACAATAATATTGAACGTTGTTGTATGAACTAAAATTTTATATCTTTTGGTAAAATGTCACTCATACTGCTTAAGAAACTTAGGCATATTATCATAAATATGATGCAAAGAATCAACTAAGTTAACTAAACCAACACATTCTGTTTAACTCATTCTTTCACATGATATATTCTTTACACTAGTAATAGTTATCACTAAAACTGCCCCCGCTTTCTTATATTTCTGCTCATTGAAACAATAATATTGAACGTTATTGTTCTAGTCAGACACACACAAAAAAAACCAATTGTCTTGATATGAACTCTTTTTTATATAAGAATATATTTTGACGTGACATCTTGGCCTCGCTACGAAAAGTGGTGTCCAGAGCACATGGACAATGTGCTGAACGCGATCCAGATCCAGAAACCAAACACTTGTACTTGATAGCCTAATAAATTCTAAATAAAACGAAAATGCCATAAGCTATAATGTAAGAATAATACAAGAATATTTTCAGCCTAAAATCGGCAGAAAAATAAGAAAATTCAGTCTGGGCCGGAAAAATAACATCCTTAGAAAAGAAAAGAGTGTACGAGCAAACGTATCTCGAAAGCACAACAGAAGTGAAATGTAAACATAAGTATCGCGTTACAGTCGCCATATATGCAAATTAGAGTCAAGCTTTTTGTCCTCAATGAAAACGCCGCAAAACATTTACATTTGGATCCCTGCCGTTAGATTACTCTGTGAAAATAAGCCATCCAAATAAACGAGATGCCAAAGGAATATTTCAAACTTTATTCCTCCAGAGCTAACATTTGAGAGAACCTAAAACATATCTTGCAATATCAAGAGAAAAAAACTGGCAAAAAAAACAGAGGTGTCAAACTCTGCAAATTACGAGCGGATAACAGCGGAAGCCATACAGAAATATGACCTCTAACGGCTTTACTCTGACGAAATGTCTCCCTGAAAACACAGGATTAGTGCTTAGCGAAATATTCAAAGATCCTCCGATCGTACCATACAAAAGGGGCAAAACTTCCTAAGCGGCTTCTACACGTGAATGGGAGTCGCCCAGGCCTGTCACCTTATTGTTATCCTTGGGTAATTGTGACGATCGGAAGGTACTGTACTGATTTAGCTATTTAGTCGCAAATGAACCACACTGGCCTCGAATTTCGATCTAGTATACTTCAGGACTCTCTGAGCTGTTTTTCCCCCAAAATCCATCTTCAGGATCTCTGAAAGCGTTTTCAATTTGTTTTAGATCATAATCTCGGCCATTTCGAAGCGAACTTATTTGATCGCGCTGAAATAGTAATGGAGGCCGGCAAATACAAACGCTTTTCAGGGACGCTTGAACTCGAGATCTAAACCAAGGACAAAGCTCGTGGCAAAGACGCCGATCCCGCAAGTCCTCGCGCCCGTGTCCCTTTGCTGGCCTCCCATGAGCGTTTGCGGGAAAAACGTCGATACCTTGCGGGCGTGCAAGCGATCAAATCGAGATTTTTTGCGGCTATATACCGGAAATACCTACATTCTCTCTTCTTCTCTCTCTATTACGCGGGGAGTCCTAAGGTGCCTCCTCGGGTTTTTGGCCCTCTGGGGCCAAAAACCCTGCGGGGGCAATAATACTCTCGCGAAGTGCATTCTGGAAAAAAATATCCAACCACTCTGTTGTTCTAGTCTGATACTGAAACAAACCAATTGCCTTGATGTAAACACTTTTTTTATATTTAAGAAATAGAAAACATGTAGCGTATTTCTATCGAGTTATACAAACACGAGTGGAAATTTGGGAGAACGAGAAATGCTTTGGGAACACGAGCCGCAGGCGAGTGTTTCCACAGCTTTTTCGAGTTCCCCAAGGTTTCACTAGTGTTTGTATAACTCTATAGAAACACGGAGTACATGTTTTCTATTTCTTTTAGAAAACACCACGACGAGAAAAAGAAAAACAACTTGTTAACTCTGATTATCAAAATGTAAATTCTCTTTGCTCGCGCGCTAGTTCAAAAATGCGTATAAAATAGTGTTTTAGGCCTAAGCAAAGGCTGCTTGCGGTTAGCTATAAACTGTTGATCGGGTCAGCGACTATTTTACTAATTTTGTAAATGATATCAAAGTGAAATAAAATTCTTGCTTAGCTTCATCGTGTCATTCCGCGTTTTAGCCCCTTGATTTCCTTTCTCAAATGTAGTCCCATGCGTTGAAGCTGTGTATTTTGATTCTTTCCTTCATGAAGGGCGATCAGATAACGAACAGTGCATACAGGAACAATTTACGCATCTTTGCGTACTCGCATATAAGTCGGCGATGTGCTTGATAATGTTTCCAAAAGGATCGTCTCCATAGTGCTGACGCCACAACCATTCCTGTAGATAGCTTTCGTAGAGATCTTTGGATGTTCCTGTACGAGGGAAACATTGTTTGACTCCCGCCCATGTATTTTCAGTGCGCATTAATGCCATGCCATTGCAGTTTCTTCTCGAACATCGCGATTCGTATCCATCTCGCTGATGAAGCTCGTGGTCTCCACCTCCATGCATTGCTAAAATTTTCCCGCGGACACTTGATTGACGACGCCAGCAGGTTGTGTCCCTTGCACCACTGTATGCACTGGTCGTGATCCGCCAAAATTTTGCAGAGTTTAAAAAAAATTCATTGAGACATTGAGGTGTACGTTACTAACAGTACTGCTGAAGTCGAAGGAAATAAATCATTCCTTCCCCCTTTTATTCACCAGGGACCCACAAATGCGATGCATGTTAAAACTTTGACTGCGGGTAGAAAATGATAAGACTAGATTAAAAACGTAAAAAAAATCGGGGGTCACCGAAGTCGTTTTGAAGATAAGGCGTAGCACAGACCATAGCATTTCTAGGATTTCCAGCCGTTCGAGGCGATTCTGGCCGGATTCATTACTATCGGCATATATTTAAGTTGGAGAATCATATCTAAGTTATGTGTGTTTAACACAGCATATATAGGCCTATTTGATAGATCCTTGCTACATATGTCGTTAAATCAGCTAAAAATTAGCCTTAAAAACTACACGCACACCTGGATCCATGTGCCAATTCGACCCTATTTGAATAGTATATGAGAAATAATTAAAACTTCCCACGTACAGACTTTTTTTGTTTTTTAGTATAATGGAAAGAATCAGAAAAGGAAGTGATCTGCCCAAAAAATGTGGGGGTCACCGAGCATCCAACAAAAATATTCGCACACCAAGTTAACGCAAAGGTCATCAGCTCTATATTTTGTTGAGTTTCGACCCCGTGCGCGCGCTTAAAAATGACGTGGCACGCGCTTGACCAATGAATAGCATGCGCAGTAGAGATGCGCAGTAGCAATGGGCGCGAACGTCCTTAAGGTGGCCAAACACAGTTTTTAAGTGCCTATGCCTAATTCACCATAACTTTTAAACTATTCGTGCTTTGGCGCCCATTTTTTCCAAGAGTCAAGGTTAACCACAAAAATATTTATTCTCGCATTTTGACTAGGGTGTGTGCTGTTTTCATGGCAACGGGGTTGATTAAAAACAAGGCTTAAATAATGGTTTTTGTTTATTTTAAAAAAATACAGTCGTTAGATTATTTTTATATTTTGCACACTAAGAATTGACATTAAATCCCTTCTGTCAACACGGTACTAATAAAATTTTGACATAGGCGATTTTCGTAATTCGCCGTTAATCGTTTTCTATGTCAAAATTCAGATTTTTTTTGATAGATCATTTACCTGGTCTCTGATCTATTTTTCTGCCAAATTTCTTGAAATTCTAACGACTGGATCGTTAGAAAACGGCATGTTTCTGCTAAAGCAATCGGTCTCAATTTTTCGAGCAACTGCGCATGCGTTGCATTTAACTGGGTTCTTTCGGTAACAAACAAAAGCTGAAAATTGCATGGTTCCTTGCATCGTTACCTTTTCTAACATATCTTTGTAATAAAAGACTATAAAGCCATCAATACACTGCGTTCAATTATAGAGAAAAATAACACAGATAGTGCGGGTGTTGAGTAAATAAAATGATCGCTCTACTGACGGCATGTTTGTTGTAATCGCGCGAACCGGAAATAAAATCTGCGGAAAACATTTGTTTTTAGCTCGAAAGTTTGCTCGGTTACCTATCTTGATTTTTTGCATGCACGCACCATTCACGGTGGCACTTCAGATATAAAAGTTTCGGGGAAAATTATATAGTGGAATTTTCTGTAAGCCATAAAACGCGTTTTCTTTAAATATATTTAATTCTACTAGATAAGATTTTCCTAGATTTTTCCTTACTGTCTGAAAAGTTAAAGAATTTAGGGAACTTTCCAACAAAGAAAAAAAAATGGTAGGTCACCGAATTAGTTTCTCAGATAATTTACAAAAACTGAAATTTAGAGGACGCTTTTGTGGACCTTGTGCGTTGCCATGGTAACTGATATGACGTCACAAGTACTCTTAAAGTATAGCCCAACAATAGAGTTGCAAGGAGATATATAGTTTGCCCACACCGTTAAACATCCTTCTTTGTAATTTTCCATCGTTTCACAAACAATATAGCAACGAAAAACCCTTTCGAGCCTCCTTATTAACTGGGTTCTTTCGGTAAGTGATATCTTTTGGCAGTCAAACAAAGCTCAAGCCACGCCCAGATTGGATTAAATCCTTTATGGGTTTAATTCAAATTTTTCGACGAGTGTTGTTAGCGTGGTGCTCTCGATGAATTTGTAATGGTAATAGGACTGAGTGGAGTCCAATTCGGTCTGTAATCATACGAGTGATAACAAAATCGGACGACCGCGCAGCGGGAGTCCGATTTGTTTATCACGAGTATGATTACAGACAGAATTGGACGACACGAAGTCTTATTACCAATTAATCATAAAAATTACAATTTCCGAGAAAAGAAGAATAGCAAAGTTATGAAATAAAGGGAAAATTTGCATGTAATGTCGCTCTGAAATCGACAACAATCAAAATGGATTTGCTGGTTGCCAAGTGACGAGCGAAAAACAAGTCTTATGTCAGTCAAAAACGCAACCATGCATGAAAAACGCTGAACTGCGCAGAACTTTGCGGAATTTGGTTAAAATTCCGAACGCTTGCCAGGGCAGTTTTTCCAGCAAGGTTCAAGGTTTTTAAGCTGGGTCAATAGACAGTACACCTCAAGTTGTAAACATCAGAGCCAGAGTCAACTATGAGTATTCGTTTCCTTGGCTTTTTGGGACGGGGATTTTCTTAAGTTGCAGGTGTTTTTTAAACACACTGAACTGTTTATTGAAAATTTAAAATGGCGCCGGGAGATTTTTGTAGCCATGCTGTATTTGGACGACGGCATACCGGTGAATTCTGCTACATTCGCTAATGAAGAAACTTGGTTTGAACTGAT